>VYZS01084547.1:2501-53628 GCA_013400695.1 Neodrepanis coruscans | reverse complement strand
GGTTTTTTCTTTTTTTTTATCCCCTCTCTCAATGTTTGGACAGCCTTTGCAATGCGTTTCATGAAGTCAACAGCTGAATCTTTTAAATTACACCCTCTTGTTCCTTGCTCTTTCTTTTCTCCCTCCTACTTTGGCTAGGGAGTCTGCTGGAGGGGCAGAAAACAAGTTTGGCACTCACATGGTAGAGAGCACTGATTAGTTCCTAAAAGAAGCAGCAAGTTGATTGCTTGCAGAGATGATGTAAGCCATTGCTCTGGGGTACATCAGGTTGGATTTCTCATGCTTTATCTTATAAAGCCTAAATTAACAGCTGGTTTGGTTTGAGTTCTCCGGGATCTGACTAAAGGATTACAGTCCGTTCTCAAGTGAGTCAATCTAGTTTAATTTATTTCAGGTCTATCAAAAAAGATCAATCAAAGCTCTTTTGAAAGTAAAGCTGTAATCGGCCTGTGTACTTAGATGTCACTGCTTTTGCATTTGCTTTGCTTCTCTGGTGGAAAAATGTTCAGGCTGCAGCTGAGATTATATTGCAGTGATTTTTTTAATACAGTTAGATTTTTTTTTTTTTATTTAGAAGGTTACTTGTGTTTAGAGAAACATTGCAGCCTGCATATTTGTCTAACCAGGTCTGCTCATGTTTTTTTTGTGAATCCTTGAACTTGAAACTGTACTTGAAGTAGGAAGGATCGTGGTTTAGTGGTTAAAAAATACAAGTAGGAGTTGGGAATCCAGATTCCTCTGCTGATTGCTAGACCTAAGACATGACCTCAGGCATCTCATTTAATTGCTATTTGTCTCAGTTTCCCCATCTGTACAATAGGAACAACAGTATTCAAACAGGATCTAGGCACAGAGTAGTTTGTGTTTACATAAGGGTGATTTAGAAATCAGCATATTCAACTGAGTGCAACTCCCTGTACACTTTCTTAAGTCAGTGGTCTATATTGTTGTCTTAATGTGTCTAGAGCTGGAAATGGTGGTATAGCTAATGCTAAACTGAGTTTTTGGATGGATAGACCGGCTAATCAGATTTTAGGGAACCAGGTTGCTGCAGCCTCAGGAATCAAAGTACTGAACTAGTACAAAACCTCTCTACCAGTTTCTGGTTTTTGAAGTCTTTTGGAGCCTAAGCAACTCAGCAGACTTCATGCCAGATCAGGTATCATCTGGCCTCCTGCCATGGACATAAACTCCATACTATGATCTCTTGTTAATTTGACAAGAACATAATTGAGTGCCCACACCCTAACTGGAGAGATGCTGGATGATCTGGTACTGCAGACATGTGATAAACATCATGGAAATGTGGCCTGATTTTTGGAATTGCACAGGAGTTTGTATGAGTTCAGTTTTATTAATTCCAGAACTGATTTTTGAGGTGCTTATTTCTACATGCAGTAAAGGTAGGGGCATGGTATAAAAAAAATCAGAAAAATGTTTGAAAAATAGGCCTCAACCAGAGGTTGAGATGCTCATCACCTCAGTTCTGTGTTTCTTTTCTTTGTGTGGACTGAATGTGAAGTTGTTCATTTAGTGGCACGTAGGTTGGTATCTCTGAATCCTATTCAGGTCCTTGCTGGATCTTTGAGGAAGAGGAGGAGGAGTGGCTCTCTTGGCCAGCCTGATACTGTGTGGTGTCAGACATGCTTCACCAGTGGAGAAACCCCATCACAGCACATCGTCTTGTTCTTGTCACCAGCCACTGACTGCTGTGAAAGCGTGATGGAAATGAGGCATTGTGAAGTAATACTTTGGAAAATAGAATGGGTGTCTTGCAAATGTTTTCAGCAGCAGAGAGGTTTGTACAGTAAATTGTTTGTTTAATAATTGGTGCCTTCTCTTTCAAGCAAGGATTATCTTGAAATTTTTTGTGATCGAATAGCCCATTTCTTGTTCATTTTTGTCTCTTCTTCTTCATGTTTAAAAAAAAGTAAATAAAAAATGGTCAAATTCAAGGTGGTAGATTCCTGAACACACTGGCCAAATTCAGCTCCCTTATGTTGTTTTCATCTGCATTATTGCTCATGTAACTATGAGTTAGAAATGCATGACTGTATTTTCAGTTGATGGAAGTTGGTCTTTCAAGTTTCCTGAACTGCTGGTGGCATTTTTGTTGGGCACCTTTGCATTGCATCTGAGGGAGCATCTGAGGTAGTGTTGCCTGTTTCTGGTCTGTGGACCTGTTTGTGTTCTTGCTTAAGAAAAGGTTCCATATATATTTTAAATATCAGAAATAAATGACTTAAATTCCTTTTATGTACCATCTGGCTGTTTGGGTCTTTTTGTTCCAGTTCACTTCCCAGTCATCAAGCACTTCTTGTCAGTCTCCTACCTGAATGAGTGAAATAATGGGCACTCCTCTTGCAGATATAGAGTGGTTTTAAGATCTTCCCTCCACTTCTTTTAAAGGCAGGCTGTTCTTTGGGCAGCTGCTCTTCCATGTACGGACTTAAAAAGAGGCAGCAGCAGACAGGTGCTTGGAGACTGAATATGGGATTCTTGGAGTGGCTTGGAGTAATTTTATTTTAATAGCATTAATCATACTGAGAGATCAGTCAGGGCACTGCTTGTTGTATCTCTAGATGATAGACTTGAGCAGTCGTCAGTCTGAGTCCTGTATGAGTTATGGCTGTCCTTGGAGTATTTTATACTCCTTTTGGAGATGGATGCAGGTGTATTCTTCCACCCAGGCATTCTCTTGGGAATATGATTGTGAGTCTGATAATAATTTCCAGTGGCTGGTAACTTCCCATTTCCGTCCTAGTGAGTAACCTCCTCTTGTAATGCCTCCCAATGAGGGCTCCCCTTTTAAAAGCCAAGTTACTGGGATTGCCTGCTTTTGATCCTCTCCTGCACCTGGACCTTCTGTAATGCCACCCCCCATCACTGCTACTCTTACCTGGGTAAAAAACCCCAACACATCAAGAACAAGGTTCGGAGTAAACACTAATAATTGTGCATGTAATGTAATTGGAAGTGTTTCATTGACATGCGTATGTGAGCTGCTTCTTCATCTTAGTGCTTGAATGTACCACTAGACTTGCATTTAGCTTCTTGTGGCTGCTCTTTGATGCAGGTAGGCCATATTCTAAATAGGCTTGTTGCTATGGTGAAAATAGGAGTCCTTGTCTGCTGAGCGTAACCTTGCCTACTTTCCTGGACATTGACATGTTTTTTTCCTCCTTCCTCTTTTGAATTTGCCATAGTAGAACAGAATTGTGTTGTCTTTTAGGGGAAGGAATGTCAGTTGATGAGTTGGGTTGGAAGACAGTACTTTCAAGGTGTCTTCATGAAGTTGTAGGTGGTTTTTGAGGGTTGAGGTGAGAGATTGGAAATCCTTTTTGTGATGACTCAGCACAGAGAGCTGTGTGATTCTCCCCCCCTCTGTCTTCAGGGAGAGAGATGAAAAAGCTTTCCCCTGCTCTTTCCATTACCTGGCTTCTCTCAGTTATTTTTACAAGGTTAATGCATTGTGCTCAGAGTTTGCATTGTTGTGCCAATAAAACTTTAATAACGATGATAAGATTGACGTGCACACGGCCAGAAGATGAATCTTCGGGATTTAGTTGAGAAAAGAAGGTGCGTGTTTGTCAGCTGCCTGAAAGGTCCAAGGACTGCTGAGGCTCATTTCAAAGGCTGCAGGGAAGGGAGTGCTCTTCAGGGCTGATGGCTATAAAAGCTGAAGATGGCTGAGCCTGTCCATTAATATGTTGAACTCATTGTTCTCTGGATCCCTGTTTTATTTTGTTATTATGCTGTGTTTTGTGCAAAAGGAACTGGAAAAATCAAGTGTGACTAAGGGCTTTGTGAGGCAGCAAGCTCTTAAGGAGAAGGGATTAAAAAAGGGTGAGAGTCTTCTTTCTGCTGCTCTGCTGTCAAGGACAGTAGTGGTTGTCGCTGAGTCCCCCAGCTTGTCCCCCAGTTCCCCCAATGTGTGTTTGCCCCTGGGGCAGAATCATGGAGGGGCGGGAGAGAAATCCTTCCAGAACACTCTGGGGCTCACTCTGTCTTGGCTGTTGATTGTGGTAGTCACAATACCCACCCACCCCCCAGCTTCTGTCTGTAGCTTTGTTGGGATTTGGCTCTTGAAACCACAGCCCAGCCAGAAACCCACCACTGAAAAGCCACAGCTCTTGGATCTCGGCTTGGTTCTCAGCTTGATGCTGAGAGTTTCCCCTGGAGATTTGAAATAACCTATTCCCCACAGCATCCACCTTCTCCTCAACTTCCCAGCAATGAGTCTGTTTGTTACTTAAAGTATAGTTTTCATAATTGCTCTGAAGTCTTGGAAGAAGACTGTTCAGTCCTTTCCTCCCTGTGACCTCTGTTAGTATTTTATATGAAGATGATTAATCTTACTTAAAAAAAAAAAGCTATGTCATCCTTGAGCTCTTCTGGGGAAGTTAAGTTGTAATTGAAACTAAAACCAAGGGTCAGGGTGTAGGAAATCCCATGCACCTAATTTTAGGGGATCTAAATTAGAGAAGTTTTATTTCTGTTCCTTGAAATGCTTTTTAGGAGCATTTGCTTGTGTCTTGGTGGTGTGCTAAGGGGTTTAATTCCCTCTTCTTTGTGTTGACCAGCACCAAGTCACTTAGAAGCATAGGATGGTATAATTTTTCTTAAACATATTATCAAAATCTACAGGCAAATCTACCTTCAACAGACTTCTGTTTTTTTCCCTTTTGTTTTCGCAGTCATCCATGAATATTTATCCAGAAAAAATATTTTAAAAGGGTGACCCTCTCTCTGAATAAGGGCCGTGTTGTACCACCATGGTTCTCTCTGGCCCTGGGGGTAGAGGTACCACAATGTGGGATATGGGGAAATTGTGTTGGGGAGCTGCGGTTGCTCTTGGGCATGGCCTGCCCACTGGCTGTCTCATGCCCATGTGAAGCAGCTTTATCAAAGATGCCTCTCTGCATGCCAAAAAGCTGGGGAGGAATGGCAGTTAGACAGTGAGAAGAGGATGTGGATTGGGATGGAGAATGATGCATGAAAAGGTGTCGTGTACCTGACTCCACCCTGCTAGTATCCCACTTTTTTGTGCTGGCTGGACTTCACACTGGGGCTGTGCTGCTGTGGGCCATTTCAATAGCTAAAAAAAGGAGTAAGCCAAGGAATAACTTGGTGAATGACCTGTCTGTCCTAGCAAATTTAGTTTAATTTAGAAGTTTAAAAGTGGCCCTGTCATCTGCTAATATTAGCGTTTTGTGTGACCTGACCTGTTACGTTTGTGACCTGAGTGAGGAGGAGAGGGGAAGCAGTGCTGAATGGGACTGCTGTATTTGAGGCTATTTTTCTCTCAGGCTCAGAAGCAGGACAATATCCCAGAATAGCAAGTAGTGGGGATGTCACGCTAGAGTGGGAACAGCCTGTGGTGCCTGGGACGGCCGCAGTGCCGTCTCCTCTGCAGGATGGAGACCTGAGCCCCTGCTCATTTGTCTTCACTGGTCCTGTAGCTGCTGAGGGTCAGCCTTACTGTTGGCGTGCTGCCTGCCCTGGTGGGTCCCCAGGTCTGCCTGCTGTCACAACTTTTGCTCCTGCCTGAAGCCCCACGGGTCAACATGGTGGCCTTTGCAGCAGTGCAGAGCATCACCCACCATAGGAGGTAGGCTGGGGGTGGTGTAGGGTCATGCACATGAAGGAGAACTGATGTGGGATCTATTTCCAGTTCTACCACAAACTTCCCATTTTCGTTTTTGGAGCAAATCACTCAAACTGCCTCTCCCCTGTCCTTCCCATATGCAAAATGGGGCTAAACATGCTTTTCTCATGAGAATGGTCTTTAAATAGATCTTTGCTTAGAGAACGCTGAGATCATGTTGCTGGATGGGTGCAAGACAGTACCAAAGAATGACTGAAGAATGAGATTGTGTAGGAAGTGTATTAAAAAATTAAATCCAAGTTCTACATAGGCTTTTTTTAAGGCAAAAAAGTCTTCCAGGTCTTCCATGCTTGGCTTTTCATCATGAAATTAAAAGAGGAGGACTGGCAATGAAAAGTTCCTACAGCTGTCCTTTTATTAAAGAAAACATTGAAAGGATGAGGAGGAAGAGCTTTTTACAGGTTGGCTGCTCTTCCTGGACAGGTCTGGCCACTTTTCCCTACCTGAGTGAAGAACTCAAACTTCCCAGCTTCCAGCAGCCCAGGTGACATTGGCAGTTGAGTTAAATCCCTGCCTTGGTAAAGAAGGAGCATTTGCTCACCACTTAAATATTCTGTATTTCCAAAATCCCATCTGCCCACAAATTCTGTGTTAATAATTGTAAGTGCGTGAGCACAAGGTTGATCATCAGGCACACCACTTCTCCCCACTCTGTGCACATGGTAGGATTTGGTGGGAGGATAAAAATAGTTATTTTCTTAACAAATTCACCAGAATAGCCCAAGGGCTGTATGTTTATATTTTAGATGTTCTGAATTTTGTTTTCTGCATACTGGGGTAGAATTAAGCACGTGAGGAGGACTTTTTTATAGCAGTCACCACATCATTAACCTTTTTGACTGAAATGTGTGTGATTTCACACTAGAAAGAAGTTGGATCCAGTTAAATTACATTATTAGATTTGATAACTACTCTGAGCAAGGATACATCAGAATGTTGTTCTTTATCTGGGTACAAGCAATATGAGTCTTTCTTGGGTTTGTTGTCACTTACAGAATATCTCTACACTTCTTTGGGGGTTGTGGTTGTGATGCTGCAGAGAGCCAGTAACAGCCATCAGATCACTAAGGAAAGTGTTTTCAAGGCACATGGCTTTGGCATGTTTGGTGCCTGTGTGTTTGTGCTATGTCTGTATCTGGATGGTCTGTGTCTGGTTTCTGGCCAGGTATATTTGCATCTATTAGCGCTACTTGTAAATCACCTTGGCATTCACTATCTGCCTGAGTGGTGTTAAATAAATGTGAGATCCCTGTGAAAATGCAGTCCTTGGAGTTAATAATGTGAGGTTTTTTTGGGGGATAGTTCTGTCAGTGGCATTGCTTCTGCCAGTAGTTTTGACCATTAATGGAAAGGAGGAATTAAAATCACAGAATTTAAAAAAAAATTGAAATGAAAGCAGTCGACGGCAGCTGTTGGCAACCATGTGATTTGGGGAAAATGGGCTTAAAACTGGTAAGACAGATTCACAGCACAAAGAGAACTTTTTTTCTCTTTTTTTGCTCCAGAATAACTAGCTTTTGTGCTGATTTCCAAAGTGTCTGCTGCCAATTGATTTATCCCCTGATAATAGTCTTAAGTTATTTAGTTTGTCTTCTGTAAATATATACACAAGTTATAATGACAAACAGACAGTGTTTCTGCCCTGTATGTTCAGACCTGCTGTATATTGTGGGGGAGCAGGAATAAAAGGTCTGTGCTGTGTTTCTCTGGGGCTCTAAATATCTGTCTGGGAAATGGTAGAAAAGGGTTTGTCTCTGCATGAGAGCTACAGGGCAGGATTGCTGAGAATATTTAGTGAATGTTAGCAGGGCTGATCTTAAGCTGCTGAGGATGTGGTGTGTTTTTTCTTGTCTCTTTGTGAGTCCTGCTTTCACTGAGATGTTTGCATGTGAAATGTATGAGAAATCCCACCTGAGCAGAGCTGAAGTGGAAATGGCCTCACGTCTCTAATAAGGGATATGGAAAATATCCGTTTGATTTTTGAGATCGTCATCCCTTCCTTTTCCCTTACGGAGTCTATATGTTTCTCAGTATATTGACATCTCCTTGATGAGGGAAAATGTTTCCCTGCATGAAGAAGATACACAATGCCTTTGATAGCCTTTCTGCCCCTGTTCCTCACTACTCTTGGTAGTGATGACAATGGTGAGCATTGCCCAGTGTTTCACCCATCACAGGGCTGCTGAACCTGAGCTAGTGTTTGCCAGGGAGGTTCAGATGTGGTGGGGCTCTCCAAGGTAGAGAAAATTACTTTAAATGCATTAAAAGGGTGATTCTGAGAAAAGACTGACTAGAACAGACTGGTACCAACAAGGTGAAGGTTTGTTTAAGATGCTGACAAAGAACAGAACAAAGCTGACCCACTGGGACCCACAGCCGAGTGAAGAGCAATGGTGCAGGGGAGGCTGTGGTGAGGGTGCTCTGCTAAATGAGTGGTCTTGGGACTGGGGATTTTAATCCTATTGCATGGGTGGAAAGAGTAAGGGGTATTAGAAAATTTGAGATTATCTGCGGGAGTCCCCTTACATTAACGTCAGTATAATTTAAATGAATCCGTATATTCATTTCATTTGTGCGACTGTGCAACGCTTAATTTATCATGGCTCTGTAGATCAGACAGTACCTAAAATGCTCTCAACTTAACATGTGATGCAGGGGCTGAAGCAGGTAGCTGTATTACGAGAAAGCAGGATTGAAGATTCTTTTGCCAAATGAACTTTATGGAATATTGAACTTCCTGGATATTTCATGAGAGCCATGACCTGAGAGCCATAAGTCTTTAAACAGAATTTGCTGATAGGCACTTTCTTGCAGTGGGAGTTCTATTTAGATGTGGAAAACCTTTTCTTTCTTCAGTCCCAAAATAATAATACAGGTGTGTTTCCTTTTTTGTCTGGTTTTACCAACTTTCATTGTGCAAAGTTAGTGGAAGGGAGCTAGAAAGGGACAGATAAATGATTCTGCCTGAGATTGCTAATGTGGCACCACAGAGGATGGGTCAGTTTTGCACTCATCCATTTTTTAGTGGCTTGAACTTGGCCAGTAAAGCAGCAGACTCTCTGGTCACTCTTCAGAGAGTTCCCACCTTGCAGGCACAGCCTGTCTGTAGTCGGGTGTGCACCTTAGAGCAAACAGGGGCAGAAGGGTTAGTACACAGCATTAGCTTTGAAGAAAACCTCTATTTTTCTGCTTCAGGGTTTCACATCAAGTCACCCTCCCTCCTTCCAGATTTTCTTCCTTGCCATCTCCCTCTCCTCTTCCAGGTTTCTTATCATCAGTGTACAGGCTAGCAGCTTCTTTCAGCCTTGCAGCTAAACAGGGCTTTTCTACAGCCAAAAAAAAACAACCCGAGTCCCAAAACACCCAACCCAAACCCCGCATCCCGTCCTGATGCTTGTCTTGCTGTAACTGAGGCAGTTCAGTGGCCAGGAGATTGCTGAGTGGCTGGAAATCACGGCTGTCTTAAGTCTATGGAGGAGCTGCGTGTGCAGCTGCATCTAAAATTTTTATCACCACCACTGCAGGTGAAAGACTTTCAATTCATCTGTGCTGGTCCAGCAAAGTCTATTTTATTTATGTGCTTCCAAGCCCTTAAAAACTTCTTTTAGGGTACATCAGTAGGGAGTTAATAGAAACTTTGAAATATGAAAAATGCCTGTGGGTTAAGCAAAAACCTAGTTGACCAACTTGAGCATAAAGCTCAAGTAGTTGGTAGGTCATTTGCTGTGGGGTAGAGGAGAAGGTGTTCTGTAGACACAATTAGCAGCTCTTTATTTAGGAAGTAGTGTATGTTTTATTGGATTTGTATATTCTCGTAGAAGATGCTTCTAAGTCTCATTGCAGTCAATTGTTGAACTGGGTAGAATGTATATAGGCCAATGTAAAAATAATCACATTTGAAATAGAGTGAAAATATTCAATGGATTATTCTCTTCCTTGTAACTTCCTTAAAAAAGCCTAGGAAACGAGAAGTGCCTTCATCAAGAAGTTTACTCTGGTTTAAAATATCTTCCATTCAAGTTCTTTTCAAGAAAGCTGTTTTTTTTAATTTTATTACTTTTATTTTAACCAAAATGTATTTTCTTTAAGACTAAAATATCTTAAGCACCAGCATACTGCTTTACCTTGTTTCTGCTGAATAGGATTATAGAGGATTTAATTCTGTGAGAATTTCTGTGTTGCAGGAGGTGACTTTTTACAGCATGCTGGAGTGAGCAATATGTGACACTCTCCTCTGATTCCCATCACATCCTTCTGCTCTGTGTTTTCCCTCAATGCCAATACATGAGCATCAGGGGCATCTTGGATCAGGTGGGATGGGGGAGCAAAAAGGTGGGTCAGGAATAAAAAAACCTGGCTTGAAGACTGGGTGGCTAGAAGCAAATTATATTGATTTTTCTTTGCAGGTCTGATGGTTTTGAAAGCTACTTGCTGTGCAGCTTTAAATCTTTTCTGCCATATGTGCAGTCAATAAATGTTAGTGACTCGGCCAGCACCACTCGGCACTGATCTAGACATGCCTTGGAGCACCTTGAAATCCACTGCAACCCGCAGGGCTGCTCCAGCTTAAAGTTAAGCAGGTGCTTAAGTACTTGGGTGGATCGTAGATTTACAGGCACTGTGTTAGCTCCTTTCTGAGCACAAATGCCATCCTTGCTGTTTTTAGCAAAATACTGTCCCTTTTCCTTCCTGGATTCGTCGTTCTCTTTCTGGCTTTTTCCAAGCTGAGTGATTTTTCTGGCACAGTCAACACACTGAACGTAGTAAGAACCACAACTTGAAATGGCGTATAAATAGAGGGAGAGTAGCTGTTCTGATTGCCATGGAGCATAGTGAGCAAACAGACTTCAGGAATTTTGGAGAGCCAGCAAGATTGTTACGCGTGTACTTATTTTTTGTATTTTCTTTAAGAGGACTTTGAAGTTCTTTGTAGTATAAAGGAGGTTTAGATGCAGAATTTGAATCTTGGAGCTGTCCTATTGTAAGCTATCATTGCTGTCCTTAATTTATCACAAAGAGAAATTATTCAGCCAAGATACCAAATTCTTGAACAGCATCTCCTCAGGTAGGAGGTGTATAAAATTTCCTTCTGTATCTCCTTTTCTTTCTTTCCACCCCAGTTTTGGCAGTTCCTTCTTTGCAAACTCAGTTTATACAGTTTTTTGGCTCATACCCAGATAATTATTTTTCATTTATCTTTCTTTTTTCCCCCCTCTCTCTTTCCTTCCTTCCCTAACTCCCTTTCCATCCCTTGTAGCTCTGGAGAGCTGGCTTGTTTATTGCTAATAGTGTGGTTGATGCCAAGAAATCCTGACTCCTGGTGCATTATAGCGGGGCTGTGACGCAGGGCAGGATCACGTTCCAGATCTAGGTCTTGTTTATTTTGGATCCTTCTCATGCTGGGGAGCAGCAACTAGTACTTGACTTCTCACACTGCTCCATCAGCTCCATCTTCTGCGGGCTTGGATCCTCCTTGTATGTGCCTGCCCAGTCTACTCTCCTTGTGCTCTGAACCCCTGGGCAGGAGAGGGCTGGGAAGGGAGCCGAGGGATTCCTTGCCATAAAAAAATCTATACTGCAGGGACCAGCTGGTCCTTTTGCATTAGAAGCTGTGACTGGAGCTTTTTTTTTTGGTTTAGGGTTTTTCCCCTCCTGTAGTTACTTGAATTGTGTTTTTAAGAAAGGAGAAATTGGTCTGGGAATTGATGATTTTACTTGGAGTTTGCAGATTTGGAGCTCCCTGCAGCTGTTACTTGCGGCCCTGAATTGAGATAGTTTATAATTTCACAATTCAGTGTTGAGGTTTTTCTCTTTTCCTACTTTTTTTTTTTGTCTCCACCTATTTTTCTTTTTTTGTCTGCATATTGCTTGCCCTGTGCAACAGATGTGAGGATCTGATCCCACTTCTATTGAAGTCAATAGCCAAATTCCTATCGACTTCACTGACAGCGAGAGCGAGCCCCTGTCTAGGGAGTGAGGATTAGAGCTAAGTAGGAGTAAGTAAAGTACAATAAAATCAGAATATCCTACTTACTGCTTAATGCCATGAATTCTGTTTTGAAGAATTTCTGTTTTGAATCCCATGGCTTTTTATGCTGGTGAATGCCAAGAGCTGAATTCATGGGGGTGGGGAAGAGGAGGAGCTGACAAGCATAAGAGGGTTTTGGTTTCTAGAGTTAGGAGGGACATTGGTAGAAAGGAATGAAAAACAGTCCGTGATTCCTTCATGACCCTGCGGTAAAAGGACTTCGGCTGATGGATGAGGGGCTTGGTTTGGCAGACAGGCTGCACTGGATCCACTTTTGACCGTGTCAACCAAGTGTCACCATCTAAATCTGGAACGCTGTTGTGTATTGTGGGAATATAAATAATCCTCCCCCCCTGCAAAAAGGCTCAGGAAGGGGAAAATGATTGGACAGAATCTTGAAAAAATTATATATATATATAAAATAAAAAGATATCCCCCTTCCTGTCCCATTCTAAATACAGGGCTAAAATAAAAACAGCACCAAGAAAACCCCCAAAATAAAAACCTGAAACCCCCATCAAACAAACAAAACAAAAGCTGAGAGATGGGAAAAGTGGTTACTTTCTAGATGTTTTTCTGCAGGCCCAGCCTTCCCAAAGGCATCCAGATCTCCCTCCAGGGTCATAGTGGTGAGCTGTGGCAGAACCCACCTTGCTGCTGCACAGTCCCTTGTCTGAATGGGGGAGCTTCCTGTCCCTGTGGCTGTGGGCTTCCCCTCCTGCCCAGGGTGTGGTGACAGGTGAGGGGTGTGTGGACTTGGACCCCTGCAGATAGCAGCATGGTCTTTAGCACCGCCGCCTCTCAGGGCCCCACAAGGAAGAATAGGCTGTTATCCTGGCACGGCAATACTATCCGCGTTTTACAAGCAGGAAGGCTGAGGCAGAGGGTTTATTTTTGTGTGACTCATTCAGGATGGCCTGGGAGCCTGTGGCGGACATGGAAATTCAATGTCTTGCAGAGCCCTGATCCTGTGTTGCCTCTCCCCATCCCACGGAGCTCGTGGGTTGGCACAGTGTGCCAGCCAGGGATGCTTTTCTCGCTGGGAATGTGCTGCTGGCATGTGTCTGCTGTCTGTTGGGCAGTGCGTAAGGTGTGGCTTTGTGGCAGAGAGATGATGGGGGCTGCAGATTTTGGGGAGCAACCCAGCACTGCCAGAAAGTGTTGGGGGCAGAGAAACAAGCCTCATTTCTGGGGTCATCAGCCTGGGTAGATGTGGCATCTGGTTTTTTGCCGTACTGCTTCCTTGTGTCACCGCTCTGCTAGAACGATTTCTTCGCTAGCTTTTCCTTTCTTTTTCCCTTCGCTCTCTCTTTTGGCCAGGATTTTAACATATATCACAGGCTGGTAGGCTAAGAGCCTGGGACTTCCCCTCACCACACTCAAAGTCTTTGATCTTTTGCTTTGGAGGTAACATCAAAAGAATGGCTGAGAAAGACAGCCAGTGCTGTGAAGTTCAACGTTCAAGTTAATAGCTTGACTGAAGGTTGTGCTGCATTGCTGGAGCCGGAGTAAACAGAGGCGGGTGCACACATTTCCCTGGAAATGGACCCTAGTGCTGCAGAAGGCCTTCATTTGCATTTGCAATTAATCTAGGCCCTACTGAAGGGCAGGCTTGGCATTTTATTTGGTTAGTGTTTCTTTCTTTTTCTTTTTTTAATTCCTCCTGTATGGGGAAAGCAGCAGGCTGGCTGACTGGGGAGCTGTTACTTGGTGGAACCAGCGCTGGCAGTGGCCACATCTGCACCTTTGCAGCCCCGTCCTGCAGCTGCTCCACTTTGCCGTTTCTGGGTTTTCTCCGTTTTCAAAATGATTAAGCTGAAATCAGTTGGCAAAGAATTACCTTCCCCCTTATTTTAATAACAATAAAAATGTTAAATCTCTAACCACTCCCTGCCCAACCATACAGTGGGTAGCATGGACTTCCCCAGATATTTTTTTAATTCCCTTCCCACTTTTATTTGTAATGCTCCTGATGTGTGTGGGTGAGTGACTGCTCCATCTATTTTTCCATTGCCATCTTCTGCTATTTTGGTGGCCTCTATTCTCTGTGTGTCTGGGGAGGTTGCTTTGATTTTTCTTTTACCCATTCTTCTTTAAGCACTTCAATAAGGTGGGGAATTTTGTATGATTTTGCATGAATCATGATCAGCCAGGCTCTTATCTGCATGGCTTGGGATATGAGGTACTGCATAGAGTAGTCACAAGTAGTTACTAATTTGGCCTTGATGGTAATCATGTTGGAATCAGCGTTTCTAAGGGACAAACAACTGAAAACTCCAGGAACTTTGCTGATATTCTTTACACTTGTGGATGAATTGGCCTGATTTATTATATTTACAAGTTTAAAGCATCATTATGCAGGACTGATAGGATATGGGTTTGTCTACTGTGTATTTTGGTGTGTATGTACGTGGAATGATTGATATGACTGTTAAGTCTATAGTAAAGTAAAACCAAAGGGCTCTGTTTTTTTTCAAACACATTTGTATGGGAGAGATGCACCACGGGTACTGTCAGTCCCCAGACAGAGAAGTATTCTTCATTGTGGAACAAAATAGGGGACTCAGACAAGTAGAAAAGTTAATGGACTCAATAAACTAAGAGACGAGATTTAAAATTACTTCGAGAGTAAGAGCACTTTCTGATATGACTCAAGCTTCTGTAAATTTACTTATAAAATAAAAAAGTATAATTCCCTCTCTTATTTGCAAATTTTTGACCCTTGGAACAGAGCTTCAGTGTGGGTTTTAAATCACTCATCAGTGCAAGGGATGGGATTCACAAAGGAGCAAAGCCCATCAGGCACCCAGGTCCTTATGGCTTCTTGGAAAAATCCTGACTTGAATACTCTGCCCTGTTGAGTGAATTAAATGCTCTGAAGTGTGTAGGAGTTCAGGCCATTCGTGCCCTCTCGAGGAAATGTGGAATGCTCCAGTGGGTAATGACCCCACTGGATGAGACCACAGGGCTCTTTCTACAGGGACACTGAGGCGTGTTAATTTTTGAGCCAATTATCATTCAGAAGCGATGGCAAAACATCCAGCTCCACAGAATGACAGCCTGAAGCTGGTCTTGCAGTAGCTGCCAGTCTTTTCCAGGACCAGTGGAGGAGGTGGATGGATTGAGTTCCTGAATTTTTCTTCTGCTCTTCTCCTGCTCGCTGGAGAATCAGTCTACTCTCTGTTTTGTTTTTTTTTCTTGTTTGTTTGTTTGGTTTTGGTTTGGGGTTTTTTTGTTGTTTGGTTGTTTTTTTTTTAATGCAGCTTACTATTCTGATTAAACCAATACACAGTCAGAGGAATTTTTCTACAGTACTTGGGCTACCCCCGATAGCTGTCACTGGAAATCTTCCCCGGGAGGGAATGAGGAGGGCAGGGTGGTTTGTATTCCCTCTGCCCTTCAGGTAACAAACATCCTGCAGACCAGTATGCTGCAAATCCCTGTGCTGCTTGTGGGGGAGGGAGGGGCAGGAGGAAAGGAATAATAATTTTCAGTAGATTAGCGGCTATTGTATCATCGCACGTTGCTTAATAAGCCTGATGTTACGTGTGAGAAGTAAGCTCCTTAGTGGGAGCAGGGTGCACTGTAATGACCTCTCGTGTGCAGGTCTGTCGAGATGAAAGTTCCCTCCTGAGGTTATCGGGCTGGCTGTGCAGCATGCAGAAACGCTGACTTCAACTTACTGTCCTGCGCAGATGCTCTCCAGACTATTAATGCTCTCAAAAATCTGTTTAGGAACCTGGTTTTTCTTCCCCTGATTCCACCTAGAACAAATTTGACTTGGAAATAGAACAGAAATGCTGTGTCGTGGTTTTTTAAAATAAATAAATAAATAAGTGATTGCTATGAAAGGGAGCTCATTGATCCTTACTTGCTTCATTTATAATTACCCTGCTATGGACTCATCCTACCTCATCTTTAAAAAACAAACACGCCCCTCACAACCCCACCAGACAGTTAACGTGGCTTCTTGTGTCCCTCTCTGCCCCACTCTCTTCAACCTCAAGTACTTATAAAATACAAGTGTCCACAATAAGATTATAAAATGTTGTAAGACTGGAGCCTTTGCTTTCCCGGCTGTTCAGTAAATACGTTGTGTCTCTTGGATGTGCCCTGAGGCTCAGAAACCTCAGGCCTGCCCACATCGTGAGTTCTACTTTCCTCCTTGCAAAGTGCCTCTGGCTACTGGAGCTGTCGATGCGGCCTCTTCCACCCCCCGCCCTGCTAAGAAAAAAACCTTTTTTTATCCTTTTTTTTTTTTTTTTTTTTTTTTTTAAGACAGCTGGACAGCTGTAACAATCTTGAATAGCTACTGAGCTTTTTTATCTGTTGCAGGTAAGGCTGAAACCTAAAATAATCATTTGGTACTTGTGGGTCCAGTGCACTTGACACAGGCGTGCGAAGGCTCCAGTGCCACTGTTTGGGCTGTGGCTCTCCCTGTGGGGCAATGAAGGACAGGTGTGTACCCTGGTCCTTGTCCTGAGCTGCTGTGGGGACCACCCTGTCCCCCTGGAATCTGAGCTGCTGACCCAGCTCCTGGGTTGGGCACTTGGCTTTCAGAGAGCATCCCACAGAGAGCATCCTAGAGAGCATCCCACAGAGCATCCTGTAGGTGAGTGCTCTCTCTGTTGCAGTTACTCCTGGGTGGTCTGGGGCTGGGCTCTCATCCCTTAGCCCATCCTGGGGAATCCTGCCCTCTCTTCCTGCAGTGGCTTGCTGCACCCCCAGTTCTTGCATTCTTGCAAAGGCACGGTGTGTGCTGGTGCTCAGCTCCCAGCATTTAGTAGTAAATAAGCATCCCTGTGCTAGCTCCAGGAGGCTGAGTGGCTATGCATCCCTCTTTTGCCAGGGAGTATGGGGTTTTGCAGACATTTCCTAGCCCAGGGGTCTGCCCCTATCCTCCGCTCTCCTGGGCAGCCCTGCTCTCTGCATCCCTCCCACCCCATGGCTTAGCAGGAATGTGCCCAATCCTGGGGCGAGCTTACATAGGAAGCAAGGCATTTGCTAATTGTATCAGGGTGTGCAGGGTTGAAGCTATTCTGTATTTAACTCTATATGAACCTGATTTAACATCCTTGGAGAGGACATTTCACTCCTGTTACAAAATCAAATACATCTTTCTGCTCTGCTTTCCAACTTCTTTATGTGGAAATTGTTTTTCTAGTACCTAAGGTTGGGGGTTTTTTTTGTTTGTTTTGCTTTTGTTTTTCTTTGCATATTAGTGAGGGAGTGCAAACATATATACATGAACAGGCTTAAAAACCACTCAATGTTTCCAAACCCTGGTCCTTTAAATAAATAAATACAAAAGTTGCCTTGTGGGCCAGCCAGTTTAAAATGCCTGCACTATATTTAGAAACAAGAGCAACATTTTCATCTGTTTGCAGATTTATATGCTCAGGGCTGCTCTGATGACTCCTTTGTTTTAACTTTGGGGCTGTGGCATGAAAGTGTGACAAATGCAGATCTGGGAGCGCGGGCGTGTGGTGTCTGCGGGCTGCGCTCCCCGCGGCCATGAGTTGGGTGTTCGCTGCTGGATGGAGCAGCAGAGCAACCCTCACCTCTCCAACACAAACCTCTTCCACAACCACAAGAATTTGGCGCATGGGGCAGAGTCCCTCCAGGACATGAGCTGTTGCAGAGCTGCTGGTGCCCTTCTCCCTGAGACAGAGGCCCCCTTCTAGCCAATATTTCTACAAGGATTATTTTTTTAATGATGATGGTTTCTTTTTTTTTTCCCTCTCTTGCTTCTCTTTCACCCACACTTGAAAAAGAAAAATGCAGGCTCATGCATGTTGCATTTTTCCTCTGCAGCAGAAAATCATCTTTTGTCTTTTTCCTATAGATACACAGAGCAGGGTATGATTTCAATTTGCTGTTCAAAAGAAGTGGGTTTTCCTTTTTTTTTTTACAATTCATTAAAACTGAAAGGATTAGTTTGTGTTAGTGCATTGTGCTGTTTCTGACTTCTGTTTCTAGTCTCTTTAGCTTAGGGAGTGGATATGGCAGTATAGTGCTTTGGCTGTGGAAAATCTCTCTCTGAACAAATAAAAAAGCCCCACGTTTCTTCAAAACTTCTAATGGTATATTTTGTGCATCTTAAGTCTGCAAAGTATGCCAGTTCAACAAAAGTTCCTTACATTTAATGCATAACCTATCATTAGTTGAAAACTCATTGTGCCTTACAGGAGGCATGACACACTTTATTTGGATTTTACAGGAGCTGAACTTACTCTCACTGAGGTGCCCTTTAAATCAGGGAAAAATAGTGCATAATGGTGTTAGTTTGTTTTAACATATTTTCTGTCTGCATCTCCTTTAAGAAAAAAAACAACATTTGTTCTTGAGGAAGACTTTGTGTGGCTGATGATTCAACTAAGGGTATTTTTAAAATACTTCATTTAAATACCATAAATGCATATTGTGTTGTTTTGGTGGTGCTGGAGGAAACCAGAAAATAAATACATGAGGTGGCTGCCCAGGAACAAGAGGTGACAGCACAGATTTAGTGAATACTTCATTTGTTTTGTTTTGCTTTCATCCTAAATGGTTCACTTAGTCCTCTGCCTAAATATAATTCTTCCTACTTAGCCAGGAGTCGGCTTTCCTTATGGCCAGATGGAGTGTCTTTTCCATGGATATCTGAAGGCAAGCCTTCATCTTTTCCTCTTCTGATGGACAACTGAGACATCCAGCTTGTGTTTGGAAGGAAAATGGGTGCAAGCAGTCTTGCAGTCCCTATGGACTAACAATGTCAGAGAAGCAAAAAGAAGGATTATTGATAGGGAAGACAACTGGAGCTGAATCCAGGAAGGGAACGTTTCTTTCACAGCTCTCTAGGAGGGATTTGGAAAGAGACATAATCCTGGGTTAGGAGTAATTTGTTACAGCAAGATGATACTTGAGTGGCAGGAGGATTCTGGCTGAGGGTTTTATTCGCAGGAGTAGCTGGTCTCACAGAAGGTCAGTCTGACACAAATCCTACTCAGCCCACAAGTTTTGTTTCTCAGCCAGCACAATTAGCTGAGGGGACTCTCGACCTCTTTTACATCTTTCAAAGACATCTCCACACATCTGAGCTAAAAGATTACGGCAAGGAATGTGGACCAGGATATGATGCAGTGGAAATTTTTTTTTTTTCCTCCAAGGCAGGCTGTCTGAAAAACAAAATAACCTCAACAGCAACCTTCCCAGTTAGTTTTAGGAGGCCAGAATATTGCTGGTTCCAGTCTTATCTTCAAACTTTTTCCCGAGGTTGCCTTAAGGTTACATTTTTGGAGTTAACTTAAAAAAAAAAAAAAAGATAAAACTTACCACCCCTAGGGAAAGAAAATTTTGCAAGTTCTTGGTTTTCATGAGGGCCTGAAACCCTTGGAGCCATCTATTCTGCAGTTACCCCTTGTTACATTGAAGGCCCAATCACATATGGAAACCACAAGGGAGGTGACAGGAAATTTGGTATGAAATATGCTGGGTTTACTATAGAGTGGCTCCCGGCAGTTCACCCAGAATTGCTACATCGACAGGAATTTTTGTGGTAGTGATTAGAGTCATGAGTTTCACTTACCCAACAGTGGGAGAAAATATGACTCTTTCAGTAAAATCCTGTTAGGACATTTTACAATAACAAGCAAACTGCTAAATTGTCCTGTAACACCTTTACTCAGGGATGCCACCCTCCTGTGCCACTCGTTCACGGGTACTTCACAAGACATGAGAATTTGAATCGAAGAGTGAAGAAACCTACTCCCTCCCCCAACCAAGATAATCTGAGAGGTTTATCCCTCTTTGGAGGGGCATCCTTCTCCTGTCTCATCCATGCTGGCTTTTGATAGCTGGAGGTACCAATATCAAGCGCTTTATAAATCAACCTTTTTTGTCTGAAAGAGGGCAGATCTTGATTAGATACTGGGAAGAAATTCTTTCCAGTCAGGGTGGTGAGGAACTGGAACAGGTTGCCCAGAGAACTTGTGGATGCCCCATCCCTGGAAGTGTTCAAGGCCAGGTTGGATGGGGCTTGGAGCAGCCTGTTCTAGTGAAAGGTGTCCCTGCCCATACTAGGGGGATTGGAACTAGATGATCTACAAGGTACCTTCAACCCAGACCATTCTGTGATTCTATGACTGATCCAGGATAGAATTGTACAAAGATAGGCCTCTTATGTCTGAGTTTTTTTCTTTCTTGTGCATACATGCAGTGGAAAATGCTATCAGTTCAGCAGCCATTTAGCATCCTGGTCATATAGGGGTTAGTTTCCTGATGGCCATCCCTACCAGGGTACAGAAGGAGTCTGGTTGGTGCTTTGAATAGTTAGGAAACGTGTGACTGGTTCCAAATTCCAAGCAGTGGAAGCGAAGGAAAGATGAGGGAGGATTTGGAGGGTCCCTTTTATTCCTTACACTCTGCTGCACTGTCCTGTGCTACAGATCCACATGGTGTGGTCAGAGGAGAGCAGGACAGGGCAGACATTTTCTGCAATATTAAAGCAGAACCAGGCTGGATGACCACTGAACAGTATTATTTTAGTTTTGTTTTTCTTTTGTTGTTTGTTTGTGGGGTTTTGTTTGATATTTTTGTCCTTTAAAAAAATTAAAAACGTAGTTGCAAAGCTTAAAGTTATAGCCTGTCCTCTACAAATGGAGTTGCACTCTTACCAGAGTTGGAAAGTTTTAAGGGAGGCAAGGTTCCCCTGGAGCAGCCCTTCTGTTACAATGGAGATAGTTCAGTGCCGTGATCTCTGTCTCTAATGTGCTGTCAGATAGCTTTACTGTCTTTATTTAATGGGGAGGAAAGGAATTATATTTTATAGACCATAAAATGCGTTCTTGGACTTCATACAAACATTAGTTACCAATTGTTCTTTCATTCTCTGGGAGATTGCCAGGATGAGAAACTAAACCTGTGTCTGTACATCAAATTGTTCAGTGAATCTTGGAGGCTGGTTTAACATTGAATATAAAGAAGACATATCTATAGAAAGACTTTGTTAAGATTTCATGACTATCCTATTATTTAATGGAAACTCTATGCTTGAGTGCAAAAGAACAGGTTGCAGACAAAATCTGGGAAAAGTAGCTTAAAGATGAAGTTGAATTTTTTTTTCTGGCTTAAAGTAAATAGATAAAATCCTTGTTCTTGTTCATCAGCTGAAATTTTACTTTTGTTTGTGGCTGTCTTTTGAAACAGCACTTTGTAGACATCCAACTAGTCCTCAGGCAGCCTCTTGATTTGTGCAGGGAGGATTTGTGGGGGTCTTTCAGATTAAATGTGAAAAAAAGTAATGGTGCTTTCCCAAGCTCCACCCAGGATTGAGAAATACTGCCTGCAATTACTTTGCAGAGATACCATGTGAACTGCAGAAAGTAATGCTGTACTTCTATGTCACATGAACACTCTTCCTCTTGTAAAGCTAAAAAAGTAATTTTAAATTCCTGCAGTAGCTGATTAGCCTTTACTTTGCTTCTTTATGCTTGGTGTCAGTATCCTAGAACTAAACTGTATCATACCAAACTTGCCTTCATTAGAAGCAAAAGACCTGTTTTACTTCAGTATTTCAGTAAAACCGATGGCAAGAATGCCTTTCATCCATGTCAGAATGAGCAAATAATTATCTGAATTTGCTTGAACTTTCATAGGCAATAATTTTTAAGGAAGCTTCTGGTTATTCTCTTCAGCTCTCTCCCACAGTAGCCTCCTCTGCACCCTTATCACTGTGTGCAGAAAACCCCTGTAAGTAGGGGCAGTAGTAATGGGATGTAGCTGTTACACTGCATCTCCTCTGGGATGTGAGAGCAGGGCTGTGCATGCTGTGAGGGCACAGAGCTCTGTGATTAGGGCAGGAGAAAGCAATGGATCTGGTGCTTCTGGGATGTTCCTCCATCTCCAGTCCTCTAACAGCTCACCCAGGAGGGAACTGGAGTTGATGAGGGCTCAGATTATTGCTGTGTGCCTTATTCCACCCCAAAATGGGCATCCTTTTTGCCCTGTGCCTACAGTGAGGCCGTTCCAGATCACCGGGTTTTCTACTTTCAGCCATCCCTCCTTTTAAATGATCTTGAATTATTTAATTGTGAGCACATTTCTGTAACTTTCAGCCTGTGGAAGACTTGTCATCTCCTTTTTTCTGACTTAGCAATGTGACAAAGGCACAGGCAAAATATTAAAATGGACAACACAAGGTCTTTGCATCAGGAACTTTCGTGTATTACTGGAAAGCAAGGAGACGAGGTCACTTGAATTATCAATAATGGGGAAATTCAAGGCACTACAAATGTCTTTTTCAGAAATGTAATCACGAGATAGTTTGGCTGATACCAGTGCTGGTGATTAAAGGACATTTTAAATGGGGAAGAGAACTTAATGCCCTATCTGCATATGTCTGTGCAGGTACATAACACCAGTTCCTGGGTTTTGTGCCACTTTCCCCCTATATATGTATTTTAACGTATATTTAATAATTTAACTTTGCAGTGTTGCAATTGTTTTAAACGGTGATGTTAGTTAAAAAATAAAGTGGAGATATGTGATAAATACTTATGCATTTTACAATTTCATGCTTTAATTTCTTGAGTGCTGTGGGGAAATCTTTTGTGTGGAAAGGATTGGTCTCCTTGAAATCAGCTTTGTTGCTTTCGTTTCGAGCAGCTCCCCTGTGCCTCGTCGTGGTGCATTACATATTCTGTAGAAAGGCTGAGCATCGTGGGTGGTGTCTATTACTTCTCATACAAAAAATTCCAGACATTGCAGATCTGCAAGAAATAGGAGGCCCTTTTAAAGTTCCTTCAGCAATCTCCTTCAGCTATTTAAAATAAATCCTTCAGAATTTACTCTCACACTCCACACCTCTACAAGCAGGGTGATAACCAAAGACCAAAAATAAGGGGTTGGGGTAAATTAAGCAATGGAGCAAAAGCTGAGGGTCTGTATTTAAATCTTTAGAGGTTTTGCTTTCTAACTTAAGTGTGAACACTAGTAGGTTACAGACCTAGATATATGATGCCAGATATATGAGTATCCTCTTACAACTTTTTTTCTTGTCTGCAGAGAGCAGTTGTGTTTTCATTAAGCTCTGTCTTCATTCCTGTTGGCTTCCCTATAAATATCATCTCTCCCCTCAGCATTGTGCTTTCCTGTTTTACTCCTGGATTATCTCTGGTTAAAATTTGTCTAGATGCTTTCCTCCAGAAGAGCTGCTAATTAAATATTGGAGATACTCCTTAACTTCTAGTTGATGTTCAGGTGTGTACTTCCACATGATTCTGCAGTGCTGGCCAAGGGAGGTTAACAGCAAAACTAGTATCAGGAATATTTCTTTTTGAGATCCAGGGAGAAAGTGCAGACTCTGAAGGTGGAGGTGTGGTCCCATGGTTAGTGGAGATAACTGGAGACCTGTGGCATCAAGCTGACTCTGGGAGCTCTGGTTCTGCTTCTTTCAGTTCCTGGGAGCTGAATGAGGCTCATAAGCTGAATAAGCACCACCTGCAGAAAACCCGAGGAGGAAAGTGTTGTGCAGCTTTCCCTCTGTTTCAAAATATAGCTTTTTTTTTTCCATTATTTCTTTATGTATTTATATGCTGTAGAACATCCATTTGTAGGACATTCTAACAGTGAAAACAATAGTGCGACAACAGGGCAGGTCTGGGTTGGACCCCAGTGCAGGAAACACCTGTGAGCTCAGTGCCATCCTTTCCATGGTGGCCTCACCTCTGTGAGCCCAGCCCCAGCTGCTGGCCCCAAGTAAGAGTTTCCACCAAACTCCTCTAGTCTTGGATATGAAGTTTTGCTACTTTTGCCCAACTCTGCTATGAAATCTTGAGAAAGATATTTGTTTGCCTAGTTATGATGCTCAGGAAGGTGGCTGCTTTAAGTGGTATTTGTGGAGGAGGGTGTACAGACCTGCTCTCAGTGGGTGTGCGATTTGTGGGACACTATGGTTGTGGATGGGAGGTGGGGATGTGATGCTTGTAGGAATGGAAGGTAGGGAGATTTTGGGGTTTTTTTGTTCCCTTCTACCAAAAAAAATTCTGGGCTATTCAAATCATTTGCCTTTCCCCTTGTGCTGACAATTTAACAGCCTTTTTAAAAGCTTTGGTTTCTCTCAAGTACGCTCACCCCATACTTGTTTTAATTCTTGTGCGGAGGCCTGGAGCTTAACAATTATTTTGCTTAAGCTCTCTGAGACTTGCCATAAAACTTTTTTTTTTTTTTAAACACACACATGCTAATGATCCCCATCAGATCTTATTGTTAAACAGGGAATAAAATACTTGCACCAGGATGACATTATTTAAAAAAAATGTTAAAAGCAGGCCAGCAGAGCCCATTTCAACAGTTTGGCTCTGAAATAATTTGCACAGATTTGTTAGAGTTAATTTGTTGAAAAGTTCAGTGTTTGTACAGGCAAGCCCTAATTTCCACACTGAGACACAAGAAGCAGGAGAGGAGTGAGCGGGTGTCCAGCATTTGCAAGAGCAGGATGGTGGGAACTTCCCTCCCTCCTACCCTTCTCCCCTGGTGCAGGAATGTGAAAGCGGTATCAGAAGGCTGGGAAAGTCAGCTTTAGATTTTTGTGGACTCCTTGCAAATCAGAGGAACCGTCTGGCTCAAATCTGCGTTTAGGGCCAAGAGAAGAGGATTTCCTGCTATTTAGTTGCTTGAGGAAGGAAAGGATTTACCTCTCCGCTGTAACAGGACTTAATTTTTCTCTTTTTTTAATATGAATATTGTAGTGTAGGGGCAGCAGCAGCGAACCTGTGAAAGCAATCACGTCTCTCCCACCTCTTCTCTCACCCTCCCCAACTCCCCCCCTGCCCAAGCGTCCTCCTGTCACAGCTCCCAGCCCCAGCAATGGCTTGGCATCTCCCTCCCCTGTGAAAGAGGGAGTTGTGGAGGGGGCGGCTGCTGCGACGTCGCTCCCTCGGACGGCTGCCGCGCTCGGCCCGCCATCTGGATCCAGTTAGCTCTCTCGGCAGTAGGGCTGAGTCTCATTTCCTCCAACCAGTAATGTTATATAGGCAGTGATCCTGTTCTGCCCTAACATAATTGAAAATTATGTGTATTGTAGACTCGCAGCGCTGAAATGTAGACTTGTAAAAATCTGTGGCTCAGGTAGCCTGTGGAGATTGAATTTGGCACACAATGAAGCTTTTATGTAAAGTAAGAATTATAAGCCACCACATCAATATTGTGTTACAGGCATGACAATTCTTGGATGAGGAGGCCTTGAGTTAGGCTCGTCACCTTAAACAATGCTAATATTTCATACTTTATCAACTGGGCTGGCATTTTGAAGCCAGCAAATTGGACTTTTTTTTTCTTTTGCAAACATCCCACTGTTGAATCTGTGGGTTCTCTAGCTTGACACAGGCATTGGCTGCAGGCTCTGGCCCCCTCTGCTTATCTGACAGACAGAACATCTTGCCCTTGGCGAGGCTGGGATGCTGCTCTGGATCCTGGCCACTTGGTAGAGTTCAGGGAAGTTACTTTATCAACCCCTTGTGTGTTACTGCTTTCCCTTGGGTCTGGTTATTTGATTTTATTTTGTCTCCTCTGGTGTATTATCCACTGGTGGAAATGGAAACTGTCCAGGTCTGTGCTTGTGTGCAAAACTTAGCCCTCTGGGTTTAGATCATTCCCTGCTGGGCTTCCTGTGCATGTCCAAGAGAAGAAGCTGTTTGTGTTTTAGCCTTTCCACTTTAAAACTTCTTGGATCCTCTTTGGCAAGGGTGGGTAAGAGAAGGACTTCACTGAGACTCTAGACTAAGGGTTTTAAAAGGAGAAAAACAAAGTGTAACAGTAAGATCTTCTGAAAATGTCATCTTGCACTTAGGTCAGCCTGGTGTGGGAGCTGAAAGTACGCACTGGAAGTACAGGCTCTTTTGGGATGAAGGTGGAGTGGGAGCAGCTGTACCTTCTTGCCCTTTTTCTTCTAATGGAATTTATTGCTAGTAAAAGCCAGCATAACTGACAGTCCTGAAGGCTTGGTAATCCCTGCAATAATTACTGACTGGATGGGGTCTGATGTGAGCTTTTCCCCTGCTGCTTGTCAATGCCTCTGTCTGCCCTTGGGTCAGTCTCAGAGAAGCCTCCGTGTTTCTTGGCCCGTGATTTAGGGCTTACCTCAGTTCCTTTTGGATTGTCATGGTAATAGGGATATTCCAGGATTACCTGTGACCGTGGAATGGCCATGGAAAAATAGAGGTGGTTGGTTTATTTTGACTGTTTCCTGAAATGCCACCATTTGAGCTGTCACTTTCTTGTAAGCTGTGGCAGCAGTAGCTCCTTGCTCCCCAAAATGGTTGTGGAATTAAAAGCAGAGTCGTGTACCTGTGAGGACGTTTTCCTCGGAAGAAGGGAAAAATACTTCACGGGTTGTCTTGAAAACCTGAGGAAACCAGTAGTAGCTGTGACCCATCAGGACCCTTTCTGCAAATTTGTGTGCCCCTCTGTGTGGTGGTGTTTTGATTGCTGTCTAAGAAAACTGATGGACTTTTGAAAATGCAGCAGTTGTCTTGTTTAGTAGTGCCATCTGCATATCTGAAACGTTAAATATTCCTCTCAAGTTAAAAAACTCTCAGTTGGCTTAGGTTTTGGGTCCATTTTCTGCACACTTGGGTTGCATTGTAATGCAGTTTTTTAAACCACAATGAATTAGAATGTTGCTTTAACATCATGTCAACTTTAAAATTTATGTTGTGGTCACATATATTGAAGAGCAGGAATTTGATGCAAATGATCAAATATCTGGAGGCTTACAGTCAAGTCGTAGGAGTTAGAAATGTCGCTTATGGGTAGACTAGTTCTGATTTGTTTGGGTTTTATGTCTTGTTTTTAAGAAGTGCTGAAACATTCTGGTCCACATTGCAGAAATCCCAAATGTGAAGATGAATAAAAACAAGACTTCTTGGAACTTGAGGAACTCGTATGGGGCAGAAATCCAGAGTATGGATTTGTTTATTTGCATTCCAGCAACTCAGAAAACTCAGGCCCTCCAAGTTTTGGGAATTGGTAATATGTCCTCCCACTGTCTCCTGCTTTTTGGGCACCTTAGTGCCCAGTCTTGCAGCAAACAGGCCTTGCTTGTGAGCAAATGTTTTGCGTACGTGAGCAAATGTGGTTGTGATGTGCTGAAAGCGTGGAACCAGATCTCCTTCCTTTCTTCATGGAGATTGATACAGCTTCCGTTATTTGCCTGGGGTGGCAGGGAGTTGTTTGTGGTAGTTCTGCAAGATTACTCTTTAAAAAAAAAAAAAGAAGAAGGAATAGGTAAACATAACTTTATCTCTAGGTATTTTCTAGGAATAGATCTGTCAGGTCAACCAGAGTCTAATGCTAAGCAGGAGCTTCTTCAGTGGCCTGATATGTGTGTACTGCTGCTTTTCTTAGTTCTGAGAGTTCTGAAGGTATGTGGCTGTATACATTTCTTCCAGCAAGACACTGGGCTTATAGAGGTGACATATTAACCTGTGTGCCTAATTGGGACAGCACCAGCACCAAGCAGAGAGGAAAGGTTTGCCTGAAACTATATTTAGATGTACAGCACAGAAGTCTGTTCGGGCTAACTTGTTTTTCTGTGGGCCTGCTCTTGTTCTCTTGTTTAGAGTAGAACACTTCTGGTGCAGTGATCTGGGTACCAGCTTGAGACTTCAGCTGTTTGGTAGAAGCCTTGAGCTTTGGTGTGTGTCCAGCTGAGGTGCAGTGGCTCCTCCAGTGAGATACAGCAAGAGGACGTGCATGCTTGAAAGCAGAAGTTTTAGACAATACTTGGTGCTGGTTAAATCTGTTGGGAACATTTTCCTTCTTAAAGAGTAGCTAAGTTTTTCTTGCTTTTGAAGCAGCATCCCCTTGCGCTGCAAACTTGCCACCTGTGTATATTCAGCCTGTGTGCTGATGACAGTGACATAAAGAAGTTGTGGCTGTCCCCAAGTACTTGACCATCACTGTTGGGTCTGAGTGCACCAGGATGTGCTGTTATGTTGGACATCAGCAATGCGAAGGCTTATTAAGTTTGGCCTTGTAACTGTGTAAGTTACACTGCACAAGTCCCTTAAGTGTTGTCTGACAAAAGATAAGCAAGAAGAAAATAATCCGTGGTGACTTGCAGAAACTAGGTGCTAAAACCCAGCAGTGCTGAGTCATTCTGGGGTAGACCTTTACCTTTGAGGTTTGTAAAACACTGGGAAGCTGGAGCAGTTGACATTGTGCGTTTGTTGAAAGAAGGCTGACAGATGACCCATTCAATAATGAGATCATATTATTCTTAACCCATGATATGTGTTTTCCTTCTTCTGAGACTGGTATCCACCTTCCTCTCCTTTGTCCGGTCCCCTCCATGGTTATGCTATTTTGTTTCTGTGTGGGGTTTACTCTTTAAAGATTTGCTATGATTAGTAAAATCAATGTAATACTGTCTTTGCAATTTATTTTTTTTCTCACCTTATTTCTGAACTGTAATGCAGTGGTATGAAATTGTTAGATCTGCACAGATTTTGTCTTCACAAACATGTAAAGTTGTCTTAATTTTTGTTTCAGTTCCTTGCATAAGTTTTAATTTATACTTTTTTATCCATGTTACCTAAGATTTGTTATTTTTTTTGCCTTTCTTTTCTGAACTCATTTTTCTTTCCCCATTTTTGTTTCCTCCATCTAGTATCTGCAGATGAAATGGCCACTGCTTGATGTTCAGGCAGGGAGCCTTCAGAGTAGACAAGCCCTCAAGGATGCTAGGTCTCCATCTCCAGCACACATTGTTGTAAGTAAACGCAGAAAGATGTTCTTCCTTTGTTTAAAAAAAAAAAAGGCATTTGACATTAATGGCGTTGGTTGTCATCAGTTTTCTTTTACACAGACTAAAAGAGAAATACTTCAAAATAAACAAAATCCCTAATGAGCCCATGGTAAAAGGAAAGAATACATTTGTTATCACTGGACTGTTCATGAAATTATCATCCATGTGCCTTGCAGAACAGGGACTCAAAAAATGCTCTAAATTTACACACTGCAGAATTACTTAGTGGCAGTGAAGTTCATTGGTTTATGCATCTCACAGTAAACTGAAGAGAGTGAAGAGACAGTCTGGAAAGCATTAGAAAAATCAAAACCAAGCCTGTTCCATGGCCTTTACTACTAAAAGAAATCTTTTCTTATTGCAAAATCTTGTGTGAAAGTTTGTGAGAGTCTGTCAGCATTTTACCTGGGTGAAGGCTCAACAGAGCCAAGTTCAACAAAGCACGTGTCTCTTTGTGTTGTGATGACTTCTCATTTAGTATAAAAAGTGTTCTCAAATGTTTAGTGCTACCAGCAAAATACAAAACTCTCTATAATGAGCAAAATTTTTAAAAAATAGCTTTATTTATGAAGTTCTAACTTAAATTTTCAATTCTTGGTTAATTTTACTTATGCTTCTATTGTGAAGTAGAGTTTGTAATGTTCAGTACAAATTTGCGTGAGAGTGGTTTGGGGTTTTATTTTACTTTCTAAAATAACATCCTTAGAGTTCTAGAAGAAAATTGTTTGTTTATATGGTGATATGCTGTGGCCCATCCTTGCCCATAGCTGGTGTCAGTGCCATCTCGTGTTAAGGAGCATCTTAGCTCTGACAGTTTATCTGGGAAATTCACCTCTGGACTAGATAGCATGCAGTGGGTTAGAATATTTCTTCTGAAAGAATTCATTGTCAAGTTTTACATGATTTTCCTACTTTTTTATAACCATTTGATGATAAGGTGAATCCCAGGAAAAGAAACATAGTTTGTTCTTTATCTTTTGCTCTACAGTCTAAAGCTGACATAGCTGGTAGATTATCCAAGGCACATATTGGTTTCGTTAGAAATCTCAAAATACTAAACATTTTTGAGGATCTTCTTTTTCCATTGTTGTCTATTTACGTTGAGAATTGTCAGCCCTTTGCTGTGAGTGTCATAGTTCTTTATTTAAAAAGAAAAAAAAGATTTCCTATCTTTTAGAATTCACAGTTTGTAAATCATTCCTCAATCCATCAGAGAGCAATTGGAACAGGACTGCTATTTGCCCAGTTGATATCTAGTGCTGGCTGCTTCGCTTTTTCAGTATGACTTTCTTTTTCCTTCCCTGGGCTGTCACTAGAGGAAGAGATCAGAGGAAAGATGTATGGCTGGTTACTCAGAAATCTACAGTCATCAAAACCTGCCATCATCTAATTCTTAATAAGAAATGAACTAGCATAGCTTTCTTACTTTAATTTTTTTTTTTTCGGTTTAACTGCTGTGCTAAAGGTTGACACAGGGGATGGGAGTGTTCCTGGGGCTCTGGGGCTGTATGGTGGACTTGTGGTGTCCAGCTCATAGGAGGTGATGGAGAAGGGAGCACAGGAAGCTTCTTCTGATTGGTTGCACCCTGAGAGGGCAGGCTGAGTTTGTAGGGATCACCTGACTTCCCAGTGCTGAGCATCCACTGTCCTGAGGCCTCTTGCTGCACAGGAGAGCAGACACTTGCCTTTAAAAGCCAAAGCAGCTTATCCTACAGGGGGGTTTGGTTGGTGTCTGGGCTCCCCTGGCCCTTGCCAGCCTTTCCACCCAGGTGTGGGTGATACAGAGACAAATGGTCAACACAAATAACATAAAAAAGGATTCAAAAATCCCAGTTATTTCGAAAAATGAAGCAAAACCCGCTTCCAGGGAGGCTGAGGTTGATCTGCTTTGTATTTTGACCGTTTATGGGTTCTTATGGGTCTCTTTAAAAGCTGTTTCACTCTGCTATTCAATAAAAAGCATATTTACCATAGCAACCACTTAGGCCATGAGGAACATATACTACCTCCGAGATGGAGGCCACCTTCCGAAAGAGCCGCAGCTGGCATTTGTAATGTGATCTTTTGTGCTACTTACAATGTTGGAAGTGGAGGAGGGAGTGAAGGGGAGAGCAGTGGGTTTTTGGGAGGAGGGGAGGTTCTGCAAGGTTTAATGTTTATTTCTGGCAGCAAACTGTTTTGCTTTGTCCTGTTAAAATACATAAATAAGGGGCACCCTTTTTCCTGGCATCCCCCCCAGGCCACATTAATTTTGTGGAGTGAAAACGGTCTTGTTTTTTGGTAAAGTTAGAGTGGGTAATGTCATTCAGGGGAGATGAAGTGGCTGCAGATGCCAGTTGGCCTGGGATGTATCAGGCATCTCTGATGTCCCTGTTGCTGCTGCTGTGCCTGCCCACAGCACCTGGGACCTGGCTGTTCTTGCATAAAGCTCTACACCCATTTCTGCATTTGTGAAAATGCCATTAATCTTTTTATGGAACAATTAGGGGTATTTCACAGACATGCTGATGTTTATGTGTTTGTAATGTATAGGAATAGAAACTGGTTCTCTACCCTTGTTGCTGTGTCTTTTCTACCCATCAAGTCTACTTATGCCAGTTTTTCATCTTTAAATCAGTTGGGCTGCCCTGACTATCTGTAGGAAAATGCTAACACCTGCAAATCACTTCTTATCTTTCCCCTGTATCTGAAATCGGGATTTGAGGCTAATCTTTCTAGCTGGATTACAAAGAGAGAAAAGGAGAGTGTGGGAGCTTGGGGTTTTTTCATTTTCTCCCTGCCCCCCCTTTTTTATTTTTCTTTCTTTTTTTTTTCTTTTTTTTCCTGTTTTTTTTCCCCTTTTTTCCTGTTTTTTTTCCTGGTTTTTTTCTTTTTTTTTTTAATTTTTCTTTTTTTCCCCCTTTTTTCCTCTCTCTTCCTTTACTTTTTGTCTCCCTAACGCTTCCCTTTTTTCCCGTTTTTTAATGCTCTTGCTTCTCAGCACTTGGCTGTGACAACCACGAGCTCCATGTCAAGGTTGTAGCCTTTATGCCCAGCTCTGATGAAACTCCCCTTAGGAGTTATGCAGCCTTGAGTCATTAAGCTTAACATGGCCATCTATAATGCCTTAAGTAAAATCTGTACTATTTGTCAGCCATCTTCCTTTCAGATTTGTTTGAGAACATTAAGTTAAGACTACAAAAAATTGAAGCAAAAACCAGCATGAATAATTTGGCTGGATTGCTGCCCCCAGTGCCGAGGGCTGGGTTAATACTGCTTTTTCATGGTGCTTGAGAGAGTCTCCAAGGCCCATAATGAGAAACAGAATATTAAACTGAAATTATGTTCAGTATGTCCTGAGGAAGGTACAGCATGAGGCTCCATTTAGGACCAGTGCATTTATTTGCATTTAGGTGCTTCACTTGTCTGGTAAGACTCCTTCATGTAGCTCTGGCACAGTCATGCTGCTTATCTGTGTCCAAAGGTGAAAGAAAACTGGGGGAAAAATTGTTTTAATAGTACACTATTAAGCTTGCTAGGTCAAAATTTTGAATTCAGCCTGCAGACAGTACTATTATGAGACTGTGATGTTTTAAAAGTGTTTTTATAGTTATTTCACCTCTGTTTTTCTGACTTTTGATTTCACTGAAGTTACTAAGACTTTGTAAAACAGTTTTAGCTCTGAGTTTGAGGTGTAAAGCAGACCCCAGTCTTGTGCCTTGCATGCTCCTCTAGGTGGGTAGGGTGCTAGTTGTTTTCTAATCCCATGTACACTGCCAGCATGATGAGAAGGATGAGAGATGGTGCCCTATGAGAGGGATTCTTGCATAAACATTTTCTGTTGCAGTGTGGACAGGCAAGTGAAAATAAGCGTGGCATGTCTGCACAAGGATCTCTGAAATCTGCTTATGGGAGCAATCAAGCATATCTAAAGCCATTTTTATCCATGTGCATTCTACAACCTTAAGGAGAAGACTGATGCTGTTCTTCCCTGTTGAGTGCAAAGTAAATACTCTGACTCAGCCATACCCTGTTTTGGCCAGTAATGTGGTTGAAAGACCAGTCCCAGGATCCTGTCTCCTGCAGGCTGTACAATGACTTGCTTTTAGTTTCTTTTGGACCAGGCAAAAACATTCAGAAGCCAAAATGATGGTGGCTCGGTACTGTGTGTCTCTTACAAAACAGTTAAAGCTTAAAAATTTCCTGCATTTTGAAGTAAATGTAAATGTTACCTTGGAGGGAGGGCTTCCAATACTTTTTGGCCTAGGTTTTCTAATTTGTAATAAACACAATCATATTGTAGATTGAATCCCCAAGAACAAAGAATCACTGTGTAGTAGTGTATCTAAGTTTTTCTTTTTTCGTTTTTCCCCCCTCTTAAGAAAATAAAAATGTGTTTTCAAAACATATATGAAGCAAAACTGAGGGCATCTGAAATGTACTGAGTATTCTCAGCTGTTTCGATGTGCATGGACAGCAGACATCTGGGACCACTGGATGATTTTGAGAGATCAGGAGCTTTTTCCCAGAGCAGCTGGAGTTGAAGCTGCACAGTCTGCCCTGCCTGGTCCCTGATTTCTTTGTCTTATGTGGTTTATACTTAGGCACTTTGGAAAAAAAGGCAAATATCTACAAGTCATAGTTAGGTTTATCTTAGCTAGATTTTAAAATGCACCTAGAGTGTCACAGAAGTGACCACAGGCCAGAAGTGGGATACATCCAGACACATGTGTGGTCCTGTGTGAAGCCATCTGCAAATATAATCTTGTAATTTCCACTCACAGTGCCCCAGGAGGGCTTTTAAAGCTCTTACTTTATTTGTCTTTAACGTTCTTTTGTATGCAGAGAGACTATTCTTTATCTGCAGTAAGCTCTTGAGATGTTTTTGGACTCCAGGCAGTGTATTATGCCCATGCTAGGACATCCTCTTCCCCACCTAGATCTTCAGGGTGATAAGGAACATGATGGTGGTGTGGGGGGAAGATCTTGGAAGGGCATCATTCATGTCAGTGCCTGGTATCCAGAGGGACATGTGTGGGAAGGAGGAGAGAGCTGTGTGCCTGAGCTGTACTGGTTACTCAGGCAGTCCCTGATGGCTGGTAGTTCACACCTTGGTGCATGGGCCCAACACACAGATCCTCAGAGATTTACACTGCAGCAATTCCCATGCAGACTTCACAGGAAAGCTGCTTTAGTGAATCTGTCCTTTTTAAATGCTCTATACTTTATTTGGCTAATTACTCTGGCAGTTGCACAGTAAACAAAATGTTTCATTAATGCATGCCCAAAAGTGTGCAGACATCTTGTCCTGAATTTTTGGAGCTGCATGGAATTAAGCCGCAGAACAAATTAAACTTGCTGAGAATTTTGTGGCTAAATCTTTCACCACTAATTCCTTTTGATTTTTTGTTGTTGTTTTGTTTTGTTTTTTTGTTGAAAAGGGTTGTGTTTAAAGAAGTCTGTGTACAAACCAGAATGTTCAGGGCTAAGTATAGAATTCACCTACTGGCAGCCCAATAAAATTATTTTGGATGGATTCCTGTAAAACACACTCATTATATTCAGTACCCATTAAATATGAATGGAAGCCTAGTGCTTGGTGTGTGAGAGCACAGAAGAAATGTGGGCTCCTTAAAAGTAATTCACTTGGTAATTTGATATGTTTGCAAAATAGTTCAGACTTTAGCAGTCTGCTTCATGCCCTTGTGTTTACTTTGTGGCACAATGTCCATCCTCTACAGATCTTGTTTCAGTACTGGAGGTAACTCCTCTGTTCTAATGCTGAGACTGGGGAAATGTGCAGGCTTGTACCTCTTACTGTGAAGTGAGCAGGAATTTAATGCTTCTGCAAACATCAGTCAGCACTAAAGTGCCTTCAGAAGACACCTTGGGGCTGGATTGGCAGCTGGAATGAATTGCCACGCTTGGTTGTAGTCAGGAGATCTGTGAGTAGCTCCAAGAACTCTGAAGTATTTGGATGCTGGGATATTTCAGCTGTGAATAAATGCTGTAAAATGTATAGTACTGCCAACCCCAATTGTTCTAGGATCATGAGTCAGGCCTCAAAAGATCATGAGGATTTGGGGGTGGGGGGAGGGTTGTGTGTTGTTTTTGTTTGTTTTCTGTTTCTTAAATAATACATTTTGTATTCTCTTTACTTGTTCTGTTTCCTGAGCCTGCAGGGTATACTCTGCTCATTCTCAAACTTTTCTCTATAGCAGTTTGGGAGCTTGCTGTGTGCTGTAAGCAGAGACTGAGGTTCTTTCTCTAAACACTTGACTTCAAGGCTACCACGTCTTGAAAAATAGCAAGTATTGCTAGACTGGCTATAAAATTGGAGGAGTTAGCAACCCTAAGCATTGCTCCAGGAGAAGGCAGCTGAGTAGTGGTGTTATGATATGCTCAGTGCATTCTGTTGAGCATCTATTCTTTGTGAATCACCTGGCTTGGCTTTGGGAGAACCTGATTCTTGGTGCTGGCAAAACCTGTGGCTCATGAGTGCTGGAGTGGGATACCTTGTGATGTCTGCAGCACTCCCAGGCAGGGCCAGGCCTTTCTGACATTACTGGGAACAGCTCAGCAGGTCCTCCTGAAAGGAGCAGGTTTACAGCCCAGGGTATTGCAGTGAACCAGCATCAGTTTTAGTTTCCTGAAGGGGCTGTGCTCTCTTGTACCTGAGTTGGTGCCCTGAGATTTGGCGTTTTGATTTGTCATGGCATGCCAGAATATATCTGGTATATCTCTGACATATCTGAGTATTGAAACCCTCTGGGTAAAGGGAAAGCAAGACAAAAGCTTGCTCTTCAGAGATCTTCAAGAAAGATGTAACTGTGCTGTCTTCAGTGTAGTTGCAAGTGCATCTACTGCAGGATTCCTTCTTGTTTCTTTTGTTTATGTCCTGGAAGTGACACAAATATGATCCCTAAATTCTGTCCCTTTTTGCCTAGCTAGTCTGGGATACAGTAATGCAGAAAACAACATTTCAAGGTAGAAACCTACACTGGGAAGGTGGTTTAGGAAAGTATTTCAGCACAGAGGAGTGAGAGCTGCATTTTGGATTCAATCACATGGCAGCTTATGTTATGCTGGAGCATGCATGTTAAATGGACTTCTAGGGACTTGTGTGGGCCTAAAATTAAATATCTGCGAGCAATCAGCTCTCCCGCGGAAGAGCGGATGTGCCAAGAGGAACGGAGAGAATGCAGACAGTCCATCCCCAAAGCCCTGGGCAGGTTCAAGGACTGCAGCAGCAACAGCTCGGCCTTGGCAGCGGGCAGAGAGCCACAGCAGCACAGGGCGATGCTGGAGAGCCAGATGGGTGAGCCTGTCAGATCAAAGATGATGAGTACCGAGGGTGGCAGACTTGGCAGAGCTGTTCACTGCAGGTCCTTCTCCCTGTGCACCCTGTCTGCAGCTGAAGTTTGGGGCTGGATTCAATCTGGAGCTTAGAGAAGTAGGTATTGAATAATGCAGCCTCGTCTGGAGCCAGACTGGAGCAGGAACAGCCATCATGCGTAGAGCAGAAGATTTAATGGGTATGATAAGGCCCTGGCACTATTTTTCCGCAAGTTTCTAGAACCACATTCTTCCCTTTTCAGTACAGCTTTGGGCTTGTTGACACAGAGTGGAAAAAGCCCAAATATGCAGTCAAAGTAGCTGTCTCAGAATAACTATTCCTCATTATCTCTCCATGCGGCCACTCTTACTCAGCAGTAAGAGGTCCTTTGTGTGGTTTAGCTTAATCCGCTTTGGAAACGGATTAAGCTAAATCTCACAAAGAAACTCTTAGTGCTGAATAACAGTGTCCACACGGAGAGATAATTCGAAATAGTTGTTCTGCATTTTTCAATTCACACTTGAGCACAAAAACTTTCCGGTGCAGATGAGCCCACTTGAATAAGAACCGCCTATTTTCTGTCTAAACAAGGTCTGTGTACTGTGTCCAGGTGCTGTAGTAAAGTAAAGGCCACATATTTTTCATTAAAAAGAAAGGAAGGAAGCTGGCATTGCTGGGCTCAGGACCATTTGTTTGCCAAGTTGCTCAAGCCCAGGATTATTGTTTTTCTCACCAGTTCATGTGGTTTGGGGTTAGATTATTCATAGGATACTTTGCTTTCTGGATTATATAGACATCTCTACTCTCTCCTGTGGAAGAAACTGAAGCTGCCTTGTAAGCTACTGCATAAAGAGAAGGACAGATGCTTTCTCCTCTGCCCTATGCTGACCTGTTTGGCAAGGGGCTGACCCATTTTGGAAAGCCTCTGAGGAGGCTTAGAAATAACAAGGAGCAATGCCTTTATACGACAGTCTCCAACCTCCCAGTCTCTCCCCAAGCAATGTTCTGTGCCTATTTTCACAATATAAAGCTAGAAATTACTGTCAGACAGACTTTGGTTTTGGATATGCAGTGGGCTGGTGGCAGAGGTCTGGTTCCAGGGGAACTTGCTTTGAAGCTTTGCTCATACCTGACAGATACCTGTGAGTAAAATCATTCAGCACTTTCCCAAGATGGGGAAGCATTACTCACTCCTCTGTTTCACTTGTGTGGCCAGAACAGATGTTAAGTAACTTTCCTAAGTTGATTTTGAGAAACTGATGATTTCCACGTCTGGATTTTAGAGACAAGCAAAAAACCCTGTAGCCCCACAGGAAAGCTAACCTCCCCCCCACCAAAAAAAAAAGAGAAAAAAGAAACTGAAGTAGTTTTTGAAATCTAAACCTAAAATTCAACCCTGTATCAGACCTTAGAGGAAAGTTACTTTTGGTGTTATTTAGATGCTATCGGGACACTGTGTGTCTGAGTCCTTGTGTTGGATATGCCTTAAGTCTTGTAATTAGTAAGTCTGGGGGAGCTGAACCAGTCCTTCCTCTACCTTGACAGGCAGTAGCCATGAACCCAGGCTCCCATCTGTAGGAAAGATGTAAGTGATGGATAGGCTGATAGTGGGTCCTGGACATGCATGATTTGAACACATGTTTGTGTGTATACAAGAGGAAGGATGCTTTCTGAGTAGCCTCCCTGATGGAATAAAGAAGTAAACAAATCTTTGGCTCTGGTTGTTTGTTTTTTTTTTATTTCTTGTTTTTTGTTTTAACCCCATCTCTTGACCTTCTTGGTGCAGATTAAGGACCTGATGGTGATCCTGGGCCCAGAAAGAGGTGGGTCTGTGCTAGTTTCCTAGGAGAGACAAGTGGTTCTCTAACATGCATTTTTCCTGTTGGCACGACTCAAAGACTTCTTAACTACTATTACTGTGGAAACTAGCTTCCCCTTCCTTTTGTACTTTTTAGGCCTTGATTCAAGAAATCATTAAACATGCGTCGATGTCCATCGTGTTCAGAACATTTGGTTTGTGCTCAAAGTATTGTCTTGTGTAGAGATGCTTTTCTGAGTTGGGGTGCTGGAAATGAGCATTTATATGATATAAAATCCCTTCCTGTGAGATGGTTGTGGCCTCTCCCTGTCTCCCAGGGGGAAGGGAAAGAGTGAGAGAAGGAATAGCATGTCCTGAACTCTTCTCTCCTGGAGCTTGTCCTTATGCTGACATATTTCTTTCCAGGGCTCTAGGAGTTGTAGTAGGAGAAAAGCAGAAGGGTTTAAGTCTCGTGTTGCTTACCTACCCACAGGGAAATGGGCAAAATCTGTCCATGGGCTCTTCCCCTGGATGGAAAGATAATGTTTGGGAGATGAAACACAAAATGACAAAATTTTGTCCTTTTCTATACATATATAGTTCTGCAATGTCAGTGTTGAGAGTTATGGGGATGTGACTGCCCTGTAATAAGGAAGTGATTTTTTACAGCGGAAAACAGAGTGAAGGGACCTAAAGCCTCCAGACTTTCTTAGTGTGCGCTTATAGCTGTGAACACTTCTCCTGCCAGGCAGCTACATGGAAGCAGTATCATTAGAAAACCCCAAATGTATACAGTACAGTTTTCCCTGACAGCAGAATTTCTGTCACTGCATGTTGGGCATGTCTCCTTGGTTAATTAATATGAAGTAAGCAAGGGTTTGAATTGCTAAAGCTGTAGCTGTTCCACATTGACTCCCCATCTCAATGCTTTTCAGGCGTGTTGAGCTCTTTGGAGGGAAGTCATTTACTGGACCTGAATTAACCTGCTCCTCATTAAAGGGCTGTGATGCCCAGGACAGGTTACTTTGGGATAAGCTGTGGTGTCTGAGGCATGCTGGTTGCTCCACAATTGCTGCTCTAGGGGTAAATGTGAGATAGCAGCTGCCATTTGAACTGAAGGTGTCCAGAGCTGAGCATGTGGCTGGGCAGTTACAGAGGTGCTGCAAGACCTTGGTGAGGCTCACTCTGCAGTAACTTGTTCTGCTCGTCATGCCCGGAGCATGTCCAGGGAGCGTCCACTTGCACTGTAGATGGACTGTTAAGCTCCATTCCTGCATGGGCGATTGTTTAGCCACCTCAGATTGCTGAGGAATCCATGGGATGAGTAAACAGTGAGAAAATGTAAGGGAGCAGCCCCAGCACTGGTGTGAGAGAAGAACAGCCTAAGAACTGGTGCCATGTTCATTTTCTGGCCAACTCAGCGACTCCTCACCTGGGTACCCGACTGGCTTGTGACTCTTGAACTAAAGCTTCAACCTGCTCCTGTTTGCTGGTAGCTGGAGTCAGGTACTTCAGTCTGTGAAAATTAGGTACTTTTCCCTTCCCAAGTGCCATTCAAGCCTGATGGTGACCCTCTTGTGGACACAGTGTTTCAATTCTGTGACTATATAATGAGCAGGTCAAAGCGCTTGGTGAAAATTAAAGATAATTTCATTATCACTTTATTGTTATCTGTATTTTGGAAGATCTAATAGGCAAGCTACTGTCAGAAAAGCACATTCTTGTCCTTGCCTCAGGTTGCCTAGATCCAGGGGAGATGGGGCTGTGCAGTGCAAGGCACAGCGGCGGTTGTGTTGCTGTATGTGTGTGGTGTGACAGGCACCGTATGCTCATGTCCCTTTCCCAGAAAGGTAACGTGTTCTGCATATCAGATCATGGCAAAGCTGGAAGCAATGTACAGCTCCCCTGAGTACCAGTTCACAGTCCAAACTGGTAGGCTAGCCTTTGACATGCATATTTAATGGTGTAGTTGTCTTTGCATATTTTGCTGGAGGGGACTAAAGGCAAAAAAACCCCAACAGTTGCTCACCTGTCCTTCAGCACAGGTGAGCTTTGCACTTTTTCCCTTGGACATCTCTGAGACATTTAAAAGAGCATCATGGGTTCCTGACATCAAAGAGTTAATAGCAATGAGTGGGTACAGTAGCTCATTAGGACTTAAACGTGGGCTGCAAACTCAGAAATCTTGATAATTTTGGTCTATAAGGACACTGAACTTTCAACCCTAGTTCAGCAATAATAAATGCCTGTTAAGTAAGGCTTCCTTTTATGAAGAGAGGGTGGATGGATGCATTTCAATGGGCTTTAAAAGTATTGCTACTCGTTTCAGCGTCTGCTGGCCGAATGCATCCGGGTATGGGAAGGCATTTCAAGATCTGCACAAAAAGCACTTTGAAGTATAACCTTTGTGAGTGTCTTAGCTAAACCTGACTGCAGTTAGAAGCGGCACTCTTATTTATTTATTTATTTGCAAGTATTTCTCTTTCAAAGTTGCTTAAAAAAACCACCAACAAACAAAAAATAAACCTGTGAGTAATTAAATGTGGTTTTGAAATTTTGACCCAAAGTGAAAGGTGATGGTGTATGTTTGCCTTTCACATGGATGTTTTCATAACCAAGTGTATCAGTGCTGATGTTGGAAAGCAGAGAAGGTGAGCCTGCACTTTGGGACAGAGCTCAGGCAGTTGTTCAGGCTGACAACCTGGAGGAGAGGGGCTCAGGCACATAGCAATCCTCCAGCCCATGCTGGCTATGCCCATAGGAATCACAAATTTTTAAAATTTAAAAAAATTTTTAACAGCCTTTTTGTTTACCTGTAAGAAGTTCCTGCAGACACTGTGGGGACTAAGATTCGAAACAAATCACGAGTGGCTGCAAGTCACCAATTCATAAGATGCAGTCTTCCTTGTCTTGAGTTCTTAGGTCCTAATTCAGGCAGGCTTCTGCCAAGGTCCTGCATGAGACTCAAAGTTGTGTGTGTGTGTGTGTGTTTTACCTCGCCTCTCTGAGAGCATGAGAGAGACCTCCGTGAAGAGAGTGACAGGATTTGATATAAACCAGCAGGACTGCATTGCTGCCATTATTCGACAGTAAACCCTTTCACAATGCCATATGCTGTGCATTCCAGCGCAGCAGCGGAGGGTGTGATATAGTTAAAGCACACTCGGCAAACAGGAAACGCTGGTGACCGCTGTGTGTGCTTTTCATGGAGATAAAGTACTGAGAGCATAACGAAGGAAAAAAAAAAGTGCTGGGAATGGGGGGAGAGGATGGCAGGGGTGAAGGAGAGGGATGTATTTTGGGCCTGTCGCTACGGTCATTATGAAAACGCAGGCAGGAAATGCAGCCACCAAGCAGCCAAGAAAGTGCTGCTTTGCTCCAAGATGTTTGTTTTACTCCATTACATGTATTTTCTAGTTTGCTGCTGGGTAGCGGGAGTGGGTGTGTGTGTGGTTTGGGTTTTTTGTTTTCATTTTGTTGTTTTGGCTTTTTAATTTATTTAATTTTCTTTTTTAAGTTCCTGCTACTCTGGCATAGTATCCAAGTCCCTTCCCCTCTACCCTACCGTGGTTAATAATGAAAGGCTATTTTAAGGAGTACAGTAACACGTATTTCATATTCCAGGAAAATGCAAACATTGGTGTTCAACCTAAGCATGGTTATTTTCCTGGGCAGTGGCTCTGCAAAAAGCATTGCAAAGCCTCCTCGGAGTTAGGAAGTCGCTGTTGCAGTGCAGGGAGGAAGGCAGGGGGATGGGACCAACAGGTCCTCGGATGGGGAGAGCTCTGAATCATAAACACGCCATAGCTTTAATAAAATAAATGAAGTGGAGCCTTTTCAGACGAGGGCAGACTGTATTGGGGCAAGCCGGGCTTTTAACGTTGGGAGTGAAAATTGACAGGCTGAGAACTGGGACATAAACAAAAATGTCAGTCCCTGGGAGTCTTGTTCACTGGACAATGTCTCAATTGTTTCAGTGATTTTTCGCAGGCAGCAGGGGATAGTGGGAGATTTAACTCTTTACCAGCCACACAGGAGCTGGAGGTACTTGCAGAATGAAGAAGTGACGGAAAAGAACATTTTTTTGTTTGGAAATGATTAAGCAAGTCAGTGGGTGATGAGGGAAGGTCACACTGTTCTCTGCATACTTGTCTGCTGTTGAAGTTGGGCTTTAGGTTTTAATTTTGTTTAGGTTCTTCTCTTTGCTTGGAAAAACGTGTTTTGGGGTTTTTTCCTCCATCTAATTTTTTTATTCTTTATCAGGAAAAATAAGAATATGAGGCAGACCGGTAGATATTTAAGAAGTAGGGAAAATGTGTGTGTGTAAGTTACATTTTTTCTTTTTTTAAATTAGTATTTCTTCATTAAATGACTGACAGGCAAGCCTGGTATTTTAAGGCTGACTAGATCATTTGGAACAGTGTGAAATGTGAGATAGAGAATGCCCTGTTTTTATTAACCGCTGTACAATTTTGCTTAAGTCTCAAAATAAAAAGCCATCTTCAAAGAAGGCAGAGGAGAGGCAAGTTGTCTCATCATACTTTTGCTTTATTTATTGTAAAAACAAACACTGAAACCTGTTGCATACCGGCCCGACATGGGCAGGGTCCAGAAAGCTGTAGCTGGTAATTCTTTACTCATCAGATTTTGAATGTGTGTTTTGTTGTGGGCAGGGGGGAGGAGGGCGAGACGCAAACCAAGTTGCTTCTTCAGGGCGCAAAAGCTGTTGAGGTTTATTTGCAGGAAGATAAACCTCTTTTAATAAAATGTGGGTCTTGCTTCAGTTGAGTGAAGTTGAAACATTTCGCAGGCTGGAAGCCAACTTCCTTGGTGTGCAGCAGGCTGGTATTAAAGGTCTGGGATGCGCTGAGGTTGCTTTAACTTAATTTATGGAATAATAACGTATCCCATTTTTGTATCTGTGCATCCTCCGGCTGCTTTGTGTTTGGATGCATGTTCGCAGCCCTGCACTTTCTCTTGCTTTCACGTTTCTTGTTCCCCAGCCCCCATCCCCTGCCTGCAGGCAGTCTTCCCTGCCTGCTGCTGGTGGGCAGGCGGGAGGCCGGGAGCAGCCCAGGGCTCTCCGCCGCCTTCCTGCCGGGCAGGAAATTGCCTCCTCCATGACTGCTGCACACAGTAATGCAGCACAACTTGTGCTCATGGGCAGGCTGCTCCCCAGATTCCTGCTTGGGAGATACACTCTTCTGTGTGATAAGGGTGGGGAAAGTAAGCTGTTGCTCTCCAGATGCTTCCCTATGTGGCTCACACAGATGGGAGAGAGGGAAGAGGTAAAAATAACAACAGACTCTCTCCAAAGACCAGAGAGGGAGAATAAGTTGCTGCTGTTCTTAGAGTCTGGCTAGGACTGGAGATACTGGGCACTGAAAACACATGCTAGATCTTCTGTGGAAAATCTGATTCCATATGTGTTTTGAATTGATATTGATTTCAGAGATCTAGAAAACAAAAGTTGTTGACATGTTGGTGCAGTTGCTTCCCTGAGTAAGTATCCTGTGTAGAGATGGATTTAATAATTTATAATTATTTATGCATGCAGCGCAATAAATTGCTCTTCCTGTTAGTTAAGGATCACTGAAGAGATCGTGAGTTTTCGTGAAACTTTGTTTGTTACTTATGCACTAGTCTCAGCATTTTGCCTTGGAGATCATCCGCAAGCAGTTCCTGAGCTGGCTGGTGTTGGGACTTCTGAGCAGGGATGGGGAACATGTGATGCGTTTCTGTTCCCTGGGCTGAACACTGAGATACTCTTTAATTAATAAAAGTTTATTTTCCATGAAGATTCTCCAGTACTTGTATAAAATTCACTGTCTTGGCAGTGAAGGAAATGTCCTTACCCCTGAATTCATTTGCTGGTGTAGTCACAGAAAGCAGTTCGATTTGTCACTTAATGAATTTCTCTTATTTGTTACAGAGCACAGGCTAATGCTGATCTAGCTTGGATTGCCCTGGTTGTGTGTGTTATAAACATAGAAGGAAAGAAATCAGTATTTTAAAGTATTTTATTAAGACTCTTTTGAAATTTCCACGCCTTTCTAGTTATGAATAACAGTCAACTTTGATTTGAAAATAAACTCATTACTGGTAATAACAGCCTACAAGAGATCTCTGCTTCCCTGCTCCTCCCCATCTCCTAGAGAGACTTAACTGCTGTTCCAGGTGAAACTGCTATTTTTAGTGCCATTGCAGAACATGTTCACAAGATGTCTGCCATACAGCTGTACAGCACATCTATGTGTCCATTTAGTTACCGCAGCAGTTTTCAGGGCCACATATTCCTAGACATCCCAATTAGAAAATAGTTAATTTTCTAATTCAGCTGAACTGGTAGGAACTGGTAGGTGGGAAGATACGGGAGCACTGAGGACAAAATGCTCTTTGTAGCTGTGTCTGGTGCCTATAACATTCAAGGCATGCACAAGGCAGCTCAACTGTCCAGCGTGAACAACATCTTTCACCTTCTCTTATGTTATTAAGGTTTTGGTGAAGTGTAATCAGCAGGTCACCTGCTCCACTTTGTCTCCCACCCTTGTTCTAAGACTTGCCTGGACAAGTCCATGGAGCTTGAGCATTATGTGCTCTCATGTGCCTTCACCTTGCAGGACCTGAATCCTGCTTGTGGAGTTTGGGGAAACTAGCAAAGCAAGAAATGGGCTAAGTCACCCTTTGTAGGAGTTGGATGTTGTTTGCCTGCCTTCTGGAATGACCACGTGCTGGGTGGTGTAAGGGTTTGGATATTTCTTGTTGCCGTACTTCTCCTGTGAATATTGACCCAGCCTGGTGAGGATACAGGCATGTGGTGATGGTTCAGGGAAGGGCTCAGAGAAACACTCCTGTTCTTCTGGTTGAGTGAAGGTGTGATTGAGGGCTGCCACAGATTTGAGTAACTGAAGCAGGGAGCGATCCCTTCCCCTGTACCTGGCTGAAGGGATGAAGGGGCTCCTGTATGGCTCTGCACCCACACTGCCCTTGCGCTGCGTACATGGTGTACTAGAAATTGCTTCTGTTTCTGTGAGGAGAGGGCTTTTAAATCTCCCTTTTGCTGCTTGAATGTCTTCCCCATGAAACCTTAGGACGTAAGCATACACATTTGGTTTGTCCACAGTCTTCCTTGTGGGCCACCTCTCACCAGCATCTGCTGCAGCCTCATGTGGAGGTGACAGTGGAAGTTCTAGATAATGGTACTTTGCACTTATGTAGCACTTCATGTTTCCAAAGTGCTGTACAAACCCAAGGCTCCCTATCAGTCCCTGAGGGAACACGGAGCTCAGTATTATTACTCTCGTTTATGGGCAGAAAAGCTGAGATGCAGAGAGGTTAAGTGGTTTACCCAGGCCCACACGACAAGTCAGTGTCAGCTCTCAGATTAGACTTGGAGTTTTTCTGGCACTTACTGTCATTGTGCAGTCAGCTGGAGTGTGTTGCCCTTGTGAGATGCTCCTTCCCGAGCATGGAAACTTCATGCAAAGCCTTTCAAAATGTACAGAGAAGACCCTGATTGCTTCTGTTTATTTTGGTATAAACTTAGAGGCTATTTTACAAATCCATCCAAGAGGCAAAAAAGTTGCCTTCAGTGGAGGAAAGTTTAAACTAAAATACTGTTCAGCTAATGGTGGCATCTTGCTGTGCTGGGGAGGCTGTGAAGAGCTGTGTAACCCAGCCCTGAGAAGCACTAAACTGCGAGGTGAAACAAAGCAGTTCTTCAGTACCAGCAACTTTTTACAGCTTTTAGGGAGGGAAAGCATAGCAAAGTGGCTCATGTCTGTGAGAAATAAAAAAAAAATGCCTCCATCTACACACAGAATTGCTCTTGAGCAGCCTACTTCCTATGTGAGGATACTTTTGATGGAGAATGAGTGCCTCTGTTTAGCACAGAGGAATTTGCTTTGTAAGTAGATTAAGCTAAACTGGGAAGATGCTGTTAATCTGAAGTTGTGGGTCCTGCATCTGTATTTAATCTAAAATAGATATTCTCATTTAAAATTTTATTTTTATATTCCAGATTGATTTATATTTTTCATATGGAGATGAGGCCTCATCTCTCACACCACAATTTGCTTGAGATACCAAAATTACCAGATTATTCAATGGGGATGTCAGGCAACTCTGTCCCTCTGTTAGGTGATGCAGGCTTTCAGATGGACCATTTCTGATACTCTTAGAATGGGTTTGAATGGGCAATATCTGAATTACTTTCCTAGATGCCCAACACTTAACCTGGCTGTGGCTATTTACAGGCTTGCTCTTCTAAAAGAAATGAATGAAACTGAGGCTGGAGGAACATACAGGGAAACAACGTTGAGGTTCCCGAATAAGCTGTCGGGGTAGTGTCCTTGGTCTCCCAAAAAGCAAAGCCAGAGGGCTGGCTGGGTGCAGGCTGGCGGGCGGGATGGGGCTGCTGGGTCGCAGTTGGGCAGGAATGCCCGTGCGTCAGTGGGAAACCACAGGGTGTGGTGCGGAGCTGGCGCTGCCGGGGAGCTGGGAGGACAATGAGTCTGTGGTAGGCATTCGGTGATACTAGAGAGCCCGAGCCTAATCTTGGTTTCATGTGGCGTGGTTTGTTTGGATTAAAATGCAAGGGTCAGGGTTTGTTTTTTCTTTTTGGTTTTTTTTTTATTGCCAGCTCTGCCATCAGCTAGTCTAATGTCTCAGAACTTGTCATTTAATATTTTTGTTCCGCTGAGAAAGCTGGAATAGCCATCTCACGTACACACTTTAAGGTGGAATTAGCATGCATAGGCCAATTTCTGAATGTTACACCAAGCCCTTATACCCAGTTGAGTCACTGCATTTGTTTTGCAGGCTTTTAATTTTCTATTTTAGTGGCAGAAATATGCCTTTTCTGGTCTGGCTTTGGTGCCACACCCCCTGCAAATACCTTATTGTAGTGGTGGGGAACCCCAGCAGCCCACCCGGCAAACTCTGAGAGAGTGTTTTGGTCTCAAGCCTGCCTGAGCAGTAGCTTTGGGTCATGCCACTTCTTTGGCTGAAGACAGATCATGTGTTCTTTTCTGGAACTTTTCCCCCACCTTGCCCTGTGGCTCGTTTGCGTGACGCTGTAGGGGGCAAAGGCACTGTATGTTACCACATCACATGTTCAGCATTCACGGACGACAGTCAGAGAGGTACCTCTGTGCTCTGAACTGCTACACCATGGTGAAGGATGTCATACAGTGTCCAGAGATGTTTCCCCTTCCCCCACCCCCCACATGCCAAAATAAATATCTGATATGAAAGTCAAGGTACAGAAGCCAGCTGGATTGTACAAAAGGTCCTGTCTCCTTTCTGCTGTTGTTGTTGGGATTTTTTAATATAATTTTCCTGATGGGTTGAATGACTGTCTACAGTAGAATAAAGGGATGGAGAAGATATTATGGTATTTCTTTGAGCAGTAGCGTGTTCCTGCTTTGAAATCTGGGGTTTTTTTTGTTTGCTTTGGGTTTTTTGTTTATCTGCTCATTTGGGCTTTATATTTTTTTACCCCCTGCTTTCATAAATGGAGGAGAGGAGAAATTGTGTACATGTGTGTGTGGTGCCCTGCCAAGCCGAGAAACTAAACAGACAGCCTCTATTGCTTTTGCTCTCACATCTCTAACTTAATTATGGGGGAGGCAAGGGGTATGTTGTGTTTAATGTACTCCATGCTTCCAAAACTCTGCACTCTCACATGCTAGGGGCTGACCACTGGCACGGGCTTTCATTAATATTTTTTCTTTACACTGCCCTTCCAAATCACTACTTTTGGTTTGGGGACTTCTTTGTAACAAAATGCTTTTATTTTTAGTTTTATAATTGCTTCTGGATCTACAGAAGCACATGTCGAAAATCATCTCAATGTCACTAGTCTTTAGTTCAACAAGAACGCTATAGAAACGAAAGGTTCTGTCATCCATCAGATTTTCTGTTCCATTTGTTGAAGATGAAAGGCGAGCGAATTTAGTGCTCACTTTCTTCTCCTTCTGACAGTTATTGATCCTCCCTGGAACTCTGCAATTCACGCTCCAAGCCGGCCCTGACACAGGGAATCCCCAATTCATTATGTGTGTGCTCACTAGCGCCGCAGTCAGTGCAGCTGAATTGCCCTGCGAGTTTGAAAGCCATTTGTTAATTTTTCAGCTACACCTTGTGAGCTGGAAATCTCCTCCTTCTCACTCATTTTGTTTTCTAAGATTCTTAATCTGGAGGCTGTTAGTATTTGAGAAACAGCTGCTGTAGCACGTGTGTGTGTAAGTGGCTTCAAAGGTTTTCTTGATGTGTATGAAATAGGAAAAGGCCAAATCTTTCTCATTGAGGTACTGGAGTGTAAGAGGGAGAAAGCCTGCAACCTGTTGGTTTTTAGTTGAATTTTATGGTTGTTAAGAATGCAAGATTATCATGTTAGAGACAGTCCCTTGGTTAAAATCAAGGTTGTGGAGTGTGTTTATTTGATAGCTTCCATCTCTAGAAAGAGGGCTGCAACAATATGAGAGAAATCAATGTAATGTTGGAAAACTTCATGATCTTTCATGTCTGTTCCCTCCACGGCCTTTAATTGAAGGTGTGTCTGGATGGATGGGAGCAGAGAGTGATGGGTTTCCCCCAGTGCTTTCAGAGCTGACCAAACACCATCCCAATACATTGTGTTACAGACTGGAGCTGACTTCAGCCTGGCTGGCATGTTGCATGGGCCCAGGTGATGTACTCTGGACCATGCTCTGCTGCATGGTTGTGTCCTGTGTGTGACACCCAGCAGGGTGTGGAGGTTTCTAAAAACAGATTTGTGATGCTCTCTGCTTTTCCAGCATCTCCTGTGCCCCATAGCAAGGTACCCTTTCTTCTGTGAGAGAAGATGGTGAAATCCTATATGTGAATTTCATGAAACTTCTACTTTTTTATGTCAATGAGAGCCTTTTAGTGTAGGTGCATTGAGAATTTAATCTCTTGGTTGTTCCCTGGTGAGCAATAATGAACTCCATAGCTCTGCCTTTTTTTTTTTGTGTAGATGTTCATCAAGTCATCTGTCCTCTGTGACCAGATAGGGATATTTGTCACCCTTGTTGTCCTGGTCCTTTTTTTTTTTCTTCAGGCTGATTCGTTCCTGTGTTTTACTTAACCCTTGGCCAACAAAGCGTATTTCCAACCAAAATCTTACAGAACAGAGAGGAACAGTTTCTTTCTGAAGAGGCAAGACCTGCCTGGTGAGCTGTGGGTCAGGGAGTATCACCTTTGGGCACAGTCTGGGGAGTGCTGCAGGAAGAGAGGGCAGCTGCACTGGCCATGCAGAGCTGACAGTAATCAGGCTTCCCCAGCTGGTTACAGGCTTTGCAGGAGGTTGGCGGGTCCTTAAAAAAGGGAATTTCACATCTGCTTTTGTTTATCCTTTTTGCTGGAGGCAAGGCTGAAAACTTAATAAATTGCATGAAACCTAAGGAAGCATGAATATAAGAGTATTAGATAAATTACAGAAGCTTGCCTACCTGTAACATTTTTTATAACATGAATGGGTCGTGTGTATTATTTCTTTATAAAGTGCACTATGCCCCGGCCTCTCACCGAGGCTCTCTTGTTTAAACATTCCTGTATTCTTGTTACTTCTGCTCCTCAACTTCTACCTCTAGCTCCTCCCAAATTTTAACATCGTTTTTTGGTGGCAGGCATTTAACACACCACTGCTCTGTGAAGATGTGATGATGGTTTTTCGAAGAATATTTGTGAAGCGTTTTTTAAGTATTTTGGAGGCTTATGTCTGAAGGAGCAGATGAAAGAAAAATCCTTGTAATGCTGGTAGCATGTGCACACTGTACAAAGAATGTCTCAAATACTTCCCTTAATGTGTGTCTGTATTTGCTCTAATATTCTCACCATTTTTTTCAGCCCAACTCTCCTTGCAGGGGCAGGGATGAAAGGAGAATTGCGAGAGAGAAACAATAAACTTTTACAACAGACACCTTACTAAGAGATGCTGTTGCTTCAAATATTTGCAGTTCCTTTGTGAAAGAGCTGGCATTGCACATTAACCTTAATGTAAGTGTAATATAGTGTTTATCTGAGGCAGAATTGAAGAATATGAATTTCTGCAGCTAATGGTTTTTGAATAAATTCACTACAATTGTCTGGCAGTTATTAGCAGAATGTGTGAATCGGGGGCTATGCAACACTGTATACTTTGAAGACCTTGAACTATTTCTACCAGTTAAGAGCTGTTAGATAGAATCTGCTGAAAATTAGCTTCATTCAGTTATCATACAATATAGTGAGTTGTTCTGGCAAAAAGCATTCTCTGCTAGCATTGAGTCAAAATAAATTCTTCTGTTCTGTCCTGAATTGCAGATAGTATCTGACTGAGGTCAGATAACCTGCCTTCTGCACATGCGCATGTGGATGTGCCACCCATACATATGTGTAAGGAGATCTATGTCTGGATGTAAATATTGCCATATAATTTGTGTTGCTCTCGTGCCCGATGTGGGCAGGTCACAGGGACCCTGGCTTTCACCAGGCACTGGCTGACCCTGCACAAGTATGTGTTCCTTGCGCCAAAACATTAGTAACGCTGCATTAGATTGGACTTAATTTGGGCTTACACAAAAATAGCCAGTGCCTGTATTATACAGAATGTCAAGCTGAATATATGTGATGGCTTTTCCTCGCTGTATTATGAATCCTGTGGGTCTGATGGGAGGAGACCATGAGAGAGGATGAGAAGGAATACAAAGGACCAGTGGAGCTTGGCCTCCCATGCGCTGAACGTCACAGTTCAGTGGAAGCCAATGCAGAATTACATTGCTCACCCTGGTATGGCATCTAGGCTAATTTGTCTCGCTAATTACTCTGGGTGTAGAGCTATGCTGATGCCATTAACGGTGCCCATGACCCAGGCTGGTATCCCTACCTGAGCTTTATGGTGCCTCATGAGCATCTGAGCTTTCCTGGAGCTGGTAACTTGGTGAGACTGGCAAAGTGTAAAAGTCTCTGTAGACTTGGGCAGATGTTAATGCTGTTAGTGCACTTATGTGGATAATACACACTTTATGTATAAATTATTTTTGGAGAAGATAGATGAAGTTGTTTGTCAATGTTTGTTAATACCAGGTGTCTGTAAGACTAGCTTGTTAACTGTCTGATTCTTTACCGTCAACAAAGAGCACCCAGGTCTTCACAGAGGCTTTATAGGCTGTATTTAGCAAAGATAGTCTCATGGATTAAGTATGAGAAGTAATAATTTAAGTTAGCACCTCAGGGAGCAGGGCTGATGGGATGGAGGAGTAAGTGGTACCTGGGAAGGGGTGGAGTCATGAAGAATTTTCTGTTTTATACTGAAGGTGCATGCAGAGTGAAATGGAGGGGAACAAACCGGATTCAAACATGGAGGGAAGGGGGTTTCCACCACAAAACCAGCTCATCCATTTTCCTGTAGGATCTATAGACAATGGATCCTATAACCCTGCACGGTTTCTGGTGTACTAATAGGTTTCATTTTTGCGGTCACCTCTAATTTGCCATGCAGACTCCTAGAGGAAAGAGTTTTTGTTCTG
>VYZS01084543.1:0-41750 GCA_013400695.1 Neodrepanis coruscans | reverse complement strand
AATTTAATTATTTTATCAATTATATATTTAATATTTATATATTGAGATATGTTTGTATATTAAATACAGGTACACACATTGCCTACAGGAAAATGTATACATTTTCCTGGTAGTCTGATGTAGCCATTGGAGCTCATTTCTGAGCTCTAAAATGAAAGTGACACTGGATTTTAAGCATTTTCCCTCAGTTTTCTCCCTTATTTCTTTAATGAGATGGCTTTGGATGCACAGCATGTATGAAAAGTCTTTTTCTCACATCTTTTTTTTTTCACAACTTCAGTCTTGATGGAACCCAGCAGGGAGAGCAGAAAAAAAGCATATGGTGTTGTATCTGAGTACAGGGATCCAGGATATACAAGTCCCTGGGGGAAGAACCTCAGTATTTGGGTCCAGTCCTGTCTGATTTCATGTCATTTTTGTCATTTTTCTCATATTTGTGGATTTTGAGTTAAATCTGCAGACTCACTTGGTGTAGGGGTGGTTCTGTCCCTGGAGATACTCATTTTAGCCAAAATTTGTAGCTGTATTTGTATTTTTACAGTAGTAGTTGCTGTGCCTAATATTTGTCTTGAGTATATCATGAATGTGGACCTTGCAACAGGTTCTCACCCCCTCCTAAAGAGTGTGCCCTGCCCAAGGTCTTGACAGGTCTCTTAGTGCTTGTGGTTGGTATTTTGCACTGTAATAGTTTATAGCTGCTTTAAAAGGCCACAACTACAGATGTAAACATGTTGGAAAGGGGAAGATTGGTTTCAGATCAAATGGGCCCTTCAAAGTTCTCTAGTTCCTCCAGAAATCAGAACCACCGTGCAGGCTCTCAGTGTCTGTCTTCTGTCCAGCATTGCCGAGTTTCTCTCTTCTTGTGAGTTGTCCTCTCCCATGGGTTTTTCAATGCCTCTGATTTGAAAATCAGTTGTGGCTCTTGAGCACCTTTAACGAAGAGGGAGGAAAGGAGGAGAAGAGGAGAAGAACTGTGTTGTGCTCTATCACCTGCTGCCAAGAGCTTTCTTGGTCCTGAAAGGTTTCTGTCCTGTAGAGCATCACTGTACACCCCACAGACTGGATCTGGAAGGGATCTTAAATATCACCCAGTTCTATCCCACCTGCCATGGGCAGGGACAACTTCCCATATCCCAGGTTGCTCCAAGCACTGTCCAGCCTGGCCAGGGATGGGGCATCCACAGTTTCTCTGGGCAACCTGTGGCAGGGCATCACCACCCTCAGAGTGGAGAATTTCTCTTATCTAATCTGAACTGACTCTCATTCAGTTTAAAGACATACCCTCATGTCCTATCACTCACTATATGACCTTAAGAGTCCCTCTCCAGCTTTCTTGTAGGCCCCCTTCAGGTACTGAAAGGCTACAATAGGACCTGAGGATCTGTCTGTGATGAAGGAACCTGTATTTCCAAGACACTGTGGGCTGGAGTGCCTTGGAATGCCTCTCTTAAAAGGAAGGCTTGACATCGTGTCTTCTGATACATTTGGGATCAAATTTTATATTTACAGTGCTGTATTTTTACTTTACACTTCCAAAGGCGGGGTTGTCTTCCACACTTCAGTTGTCTCTTCTTCTTTTGCAGATGAAGAAGAAGCTCTGAACTCTATTATGAAGGATTTGGCAGCGTTGGGCAAGTGTGGGGGGCTGCTGGACAATAACAGGAATAAAAACAACGTCCACTCCAGCAAACAGGTAAGTCATTGCTTGAGTCCAGCCCAAACTCCAGCAGACTAAAGAGGTGGGCACAGTGTTTGCCATGGTGGGAGTGCAGAGTTTAAATATTAGGACAGAAGTTAAAAATGCTGCATGGCCTCAGTACATCAGAAATACCATGATTTTACCAAAGAATTAACTTTTTTGAAGAGCTGAAAGGAGGTTACAGGCATCTCCATATCACAGAGGAGCAGAGAAGAGTGATGCCCTGAATTGTTAAAAAATATAACAATAAAGTCTGAAACTGGGTTCAAATCTCAGATCCCCCTCAAGACATTTCTAACTGTTGCTCAGCACTGGAAGTAGTAGAATTTGTTACAGGCTGTGAAGCTTTAAGGCTTGGATAAGTCAAATGTTTTGTATTGACAGCATTGATGAAATATTTATTATGTGCACATTCTACTTCAGATATTTGAAAGACAGACTGCCAACTTTGAGCTGTAGACACCCAGGCTCTTTGGGGAGGAATAATGTCATTCTTATATAAAGTTTTTATTATTAATTACCGATGTTTATCTTTACGCTCCTAAACCCAAACATTTTGGCCCTGTTGCACATTCAGAGTTGCTTTGGTGAACAAAAACGTTGTCTCTTGAGCAATGTCAGAAATTATTTGCTGACATTGATATAATAGCTGAAGTGGATTTAATAGCCTGTTTCTGTACGCGAACATGAAAATTGTGAGGAAAGAACTCAGTTGTCATAATAGCACCGAAAAAGGAGAAAAAAAATTAACTGGACTGGGAAGCTCCTGGAGAAGCATGGGAGCAAATCCACCCTGAATTCCACTTCTAGTGCTGTGGCTTAGAACAAGCTTGCAGTCAACTTTGCAGTTGCTGAATGCCTAGCAAGGAGGAAAACAAATTGTCATTTACTGTCGTCATGCATTTTTAATGGCACTTGTGCTGCAAACAAAGAGCTCTAGATGCAAAGAGGAAAAATCCTTTCCCAAATCCCTCTAGACTTCCTTGACACATGCAGACGAAAACACGTGCGCACGTAGCTTGTCTTGTTTCAAAGTGTGTCCTGGTGGTAGCAGCTGTCCAAGTTGAATCACTGGATTTGTGCTCAGCTCATCCTGAAACAAGTCCAAGATGTTTACAGAACTGACCAGAGAAATTCGGAGCTGGCTCTCTGCAGCTGCAGGAGAAGCAGAAAACCCATTGCAGCCTTGGATGGCTCCATGGGCAGAGTGTTCTGCACGTTGATGGGTGGGGACCATACTGAGCCATCTCGAGTTGCTTTCAGGGTAGCAAAGCTTTTTAGGCTTGGCTTAAATAACGTATTTGTTTTGCATAAAGAGGGGGAAAATCCCTGCTGGGTTTTTTGAGAACCAAGCTGCAAATGCTGCAGATGCAGAGTTAACTGGATAATATTAGTTGAAAAAAAGGAAAATAATACTTTTCATTGTCTGAATTCTGTTTCATAAAGTTGGCATCTTGCAATCAAGTTCATATCCACAGCCCACCCACTCAGTATCTTCCTCTATAAATCACCAATAGAGTTATGTCGTGCTCTGATACCAGCTTTAGAATTATTGGCTGCCACTTGCATTTAATTTTGTTATATTAGGAATCAAACTTTCCTTTTTATTACAACATTGATGCTTGGAAAAACGTTGCCTCCTGTGTGATTTTTCTTTTTATCCATGAGTGGAGCAGCCTTATCTGTGTGCTCAATGTTACCCAGAGCTCTCTGATGGAAGAGATGGGGATAGTCAGCATCCTGCTCTCCTCTCAGAATCCTGCACTGAGGATTGAAACCAACAGGCCCCACGAGATGAAGGGCGTTGGAGTGTGTTGAATTGTTGCTTCACTAAATTGGACTAGCTGGAACAAGTCTGGCTCGTGGGACGGCGGGAGTCTGGTCTGGGAGGTGGGGAGTGGCCAAAGTAGGTGGAATTAGTGGGGACTTGGTTCATGTTTTAATCGACTTGTTTGGGTCAGTTTTAGGGTTTGTGTTTTTTTTCCTTGTTTTTTAGGACAGAAATTGATGTGGGGAAGAGATTGCTTTGAAAATGCTGTCATCGTGCTGGTGATTTGCTGTTCCTTTGGAACTTAGTGTTCCCTTTTTTTCTCTTTTGTTTTTTTTCCCCTGTGATCAGGTTGGCTGTTTGGGCTGAAGGATGCCCTGCACAGTCTCCCTTGGAGAGGGGAGTGAGGCATGGGGCATTTAGGTGCTAAAAGATCCTCTTGGTCATCTCATTGTTGCTGCCTCTTTTGAGGCTCTGCAGCAACAATCTCACATTGAACTACTTGGGTCTGGAAGTTCAGTTGTTAGACTAGTAATAATAATCTTTCTTTTTCTGTGGAAAAATGCTTTTCTGAGACATGGGAATCCTTTAGTCAATGTTCCAAATTTCCACTGAACACCACTTTTGAACAAGAATGTGTTGGCTAACTAACCAGTTCTTTGTGGCTTGCAGCAGTTTTTTTGATCCACAGAGAAACACAACCAGAGTACTATCTCATTCCTGCCTCCTGGAGGGGTTCCTTAGTGCTCTCTTGATAGAAGTTGAAATTTTAAGCCTGCCAAAATTGTATTCCTGGTAGGCCTGGGCCACACAAGAAAACAGTCTGTGGTAGTGTGTTCTCCAAAATATTTCTTCCCCAAAATATTGATAGTTTTGCGTCAGATCATCTTAGGAAATGAACATCCTTTGGCAAATGGCAAATCTATCTTTTCTTAGTTTGTTTTCCTTACAAATGAGTTTAATCCTGAGGCTGAGTTGCTGGATGAGTAGTGCCTCCTGGTAGAACAAGCTGGAAATGAGAACAGCATGGTGTGTGGATGACTTTCCTGCCTTAGATTGCCCGGGCAGCTGGCAGCAGATGTGATGGCTGAGCTGGAATCTCCTGAGTTGTGGTCAGGTGTGTCAGCCACTATGTCATCCTGCCTCTCTGCCTTGTGAGAAAACAGGGTAGAGGGACATGGACACCCTTTTCCTTCTGCCCATGAGTTAAAGTGGAGCCATTCTTTGGGAACAGAGGGATAATTCTGACAGTATTCCTAATGCAACCACTGCACTATTATTCCTCTGTTATTCCTTTTATCCCTGCATTATTCCTCTTGCAACCTCTGACAGGCCTGGAAGGAGTCCTTTCAGGCTGTCTCCTGGACTGAACAAAAGAGCTTGTTTATAGAAATGGCTCTGAAGAGGGGAAGGAGGAAATAGCAGGATGAAGGTCTGTATTGTGATCACTAAGGAAGAAGATGAGTGGGATCAGAAGGGAAACCCCAAAGAATTAAGAAATCCTGAACAAAAGCATGGATGGAGAAAGGGGCAATTACATTGACATTTATTTTTCATCTGTCTATTTATGTCCACATCCATTCATTTATATAAATAGCACTTGGCAACTCGCAGTGTGAAGCTGGTTGTCAGTGCTGGCTTGGCCTTTGTCATAGCTGATGACAACCAGCAGCTCCTCTGCCACTTTAATCTTGATAGCAAGTTCTCCCATGGCAATTACAATATTTGTAAGAAACGTTTTCCTGTGAACATAAATGTCAGACTGACCTAAAAGTTGTTCTTTTAGTAAATTACCTCTGGACTCTCTGTTGTCTGGCAAGTTAGATGCAAGGCAAGGCTTGCTCATAACTCCAATAAAATACAGCTCATGTTCTAGGGCTCTCTATGGGTCTTAGGGCAGCCTAAGAGGAGTTTGACTTTATCCCCTCTATTTTATATTTGGGGAATAGGGTAGAAGTCCATGTATATCCCCTTGAAGATGGGAGTCTCTATGAGGAGATCTGTGGGGATTACTTTACCTGGGGGCAGAAACAAGGGACCAAGAGGAATCAGCACAGACTGGGAAAACCTTTGCTGTAGATGGCAAAGACAGTGGAGTCCCAGGGATTTAAGAGGCTTTCCCTTGTATGTGTGTGGAGATGACTTGGGTGTGAAGATGGTAATACCAATGAGAAATCCAGCTGGAAGAAAGCTATTCCCTGCCAGGTGGGTGGTTTTAGATAAACATTTTGAAGCCTGTGATTTCTCCTGCTGTATAAACCAGAAATATCTGTAAGAGGGAGCAGTGAATCTTCCAGACATCATTTTTCCACTGTCCTTTGAGCCACTCCCATGCTGTACTTGCCTTTTTGGAGGAAAAGAGCTGCAAGGATCCGGGGGGATTGGGATATATTGTGCCTTTCACCCCCCAAAGGAGAAGGGGGCAATCCCAGACAAACTCCTTTCTGTCTGATTGCTGAATAACCCGGAGTGCGTGGGGGTTCTGTGCAGATAATTCCTAATGACGTGGATTAGTCATCTCCTATTGCGGTTTGGGGACCCGGTCCAGCTGTCTGGCTCCTAACGAACGTCCCGTTGCTCAAAGCAGGGGCGAGCACAGGGCTAATGCAGACAACGTGCATGTCGGGGAGCTGCAGGAGTCCCCTCAGCCCAGCCCTGTGGTGCTGATTCCTCTTAGCCAGAGCCAGAAGTTGAGGAGAAATCCCACCACTTTGTGGCTTTGCACAAAAGAGGAACTAGAGCACTGAACGCTGCACAGCTCCGCGGGGGTTTCTCATTGTTTCCTAATCCAATGAGTAGTAAGATGAGAGAAGTGAAAATGATGCCTCTGGTTACCCTCTGGCATGCAGAAATGGGTGTCCTTCATTGCCCTATTTTACCCAGGGGGGAAACTGAGACAAAATAAGTGCCTAAGATCTGGTGAGTGGATATGAGGCTGGAATAAGCCCCTCTTGGACCAGCACCAAGGGGAATAGGAGGCCCCTTGTGATGACTTTTCCTGCCTTTCTTGACCACAGAAGGGTTAATGATAAAGCCTGAGGTTTTGTCCCAGCTGGTTTATGAGGCAACTGTGGATTTGGGTGGAAGGATTTGGGTGGAAGAAGTGATCCAGAGGCCCCATCTCTGTGGTATCTCAGCATGGGCAAAGCTGTCCTCTGGTTAAATTTGACAAGAGCAGCTTTAAAACAAGCCACAGAGGTGGGGCCTGACCAGAACACTGTTTCTGATGGCAGCTGATTTTGGGGGGAGTCTTTGAGTTTGGTGCTGGTCTGGGATTTTGCAATGTGGCAGTTTTAGGCGTTTCAGCTCTTTGTGCCACGCTGGCATGCGGGCTGGCATGGAGATGCAGGGCTGGCTCCTCCACTGGCTCCCTGCATGCCTCTGCCATTAGACAGCCTTCTCCATGGGCATTGCTTGGACCTGCACCCCAATCTGATCAACCCTCTGGCCGTTCAGCAGTGACAGTGACAACAGCACCTTCTGCTCCTCCAAAGCCACTTCCATATTAGGCCTAAACCACATGTTTTCCTGATCTCCGTGTGTGCTTTTATTACAAACAGCAGTCAGCTCTTCAGGGATCTCTGTATAAGATCATGATTCACCTCGCTTGGAAACGCTTTTTCCATTTTTTTCCAGTGTTTTCCTTAATCTAAACCAGTGCACAGGGCTGTTTGCTCCAGCTCCGGGGGCTGAGCTTGGCCGAGCCCTGCAGGGAACGTAGTCCCCAGCTAAGGGGCAAAAGCAGTTGCCCCCTTTCCCCTACCCCAGTTCCAATCAGGGCTTCCTCTGAAGCTTGGCAGTTTTCTCTTTGTGAAATTAGGAGTTTTGAGGAAGGAGCTAAAAATACCTCAAGGAAAGCCTGGAAAGATGGTGCTGGGTTTGTGGCCACTGCGGTGGCTTTGCTTTTTCCTTTTGGAGGCAGATGGCAAGAAAGAGTAAAATACCATTTGTTAGCAGGGCCAGAGGAAATGCCGGTAACAAGCATTTTGGAGAAGAAATTATTCTAGAAACGAAGGGAATGACTGTGGTATTTCCTGTCAGGGTTGTCGCTTGTTTTGTTTGTGTCGCAGCAGGGTCTGCAGGCGCCAGGCGAGACGTTGGCTCCTCTGTGCCCCATGTTGTACGGAAATGCACAGGGAGAGGGAAAGTTGCTCACTGCATACAACCCAGGAGACCGAGCACCTATATTTTGTGCTTGTGTCTACCACTGCTCTGTTTCATAGAAGGAATGGTTTGAGTTGGAAAGACCTTTAAAGTCCAACCCCTCTGCCATGGGCAGGGACATCTTTCACTAGATGAGGTTGCTCAAGGCCTTGTTCAACCAAGCCTTGAACACTTTCAGGGATGGGGCATCCACAGGTTCGCTGGGCAACCTCTGCAAGTGTCTCATCAGCCTCAGCATAAAAAATTTCTGCCTTATATCCAACCTAAATCTAGCCCCTTGCAGTTAAAAACTGTTGTCCTTGTCTGGTCACTACAGGACGAGCTAAAAAGTCTCTCCCCATCTTATAAATCCCCTTTACATTGAAGTGCTCCAAAAAGGTCTTTGTGGAGCCTTGTCCTCCTGAGGCTGGGCTTTCTCTTCACACCCTTAGCCTGTTGTGCCTCATGTCTCAGTTTCTCTTGCTTGCTCCATTACTTACCTCAGCTCTCCCAAAGCTCCATGAAACAGTTGCTGAAATGCTCTGCAGAGCTCCAGGGTTTAAGGCTGGTGCCTGTAGCCTTACCTCTCTCCACTGTATTTAACACAAACCTTTCTTGAATCTGTTTGCTTGTTCTCCTACACCAACAAATTCCCTCTTAGTTGGGTGGGAACAAGACTGCCATTAACCTCATTTGACATCTGATGGCAGGGAGGGTGAATACTACAACTTGGATTGTGCAAGGAGGAGTTGCTGTTGTCTTCATTCCTCGCTGAAGTGCAAAAGTAAGCAGGACCAGCAGCTTCCACCACCCACACCTCTTCCACCTCAGCATTAGCACAAAGTGTTGAGGTCCTTATGGAGAAGGTGCTGGTCCTGCCTTCCCCTTCTTTGCCTTCCATTTGAGACACTGGGTACAGAGTTACATGAGGTTTTGCTCCAGCACTTGGCGGTGCTCCAAACTCCCTGTGTAATCTTAAACCAGTTGCTCCATACCAGATTTCCATGGGTGTAAAAAATCACAGCCTGCTCCAGCATTTAGGAAGTGCTTTGCATCCCCTGAGACTTCCTAGTACTTTGGGCACTGCCCACTGTTTTTTTTAAATAGGAAAAAAAGTATTTGTTTCTGTTAGCAGTGATGAATTCAGATGGAGCTGTGGGTCAAAAATATGAGCAAGCCAAGGGAAGACTGAAAAATAAAGCTCTAACCAGCTTCTCAGACTGATAAATATGTACTTATGCTTCTTGCAATGTGAGCTAAATGTCTTGGTTTCTTTGAGGGAGGCAAGAGGTTAGTTTTTTTTCACATTAAAAAAAAATATTATTAAGAAATGAAGTGGTTTTTCATTCCTCTGTTGCAGCCAGGGTGTTTGTAGTTCTGCTCAGAAGCAGAGCAGAGCAGTGTGGGGCAGCTGGCGTTCTTTTGCTGGCTCTGGGCCACGGCACATCAGCCTTGTTGTTGATGTAGAAGAAAAGGATGCAACAGGGTCGTGGCTCATTTTTTTTCATTTTCTTCTCTCTCTGGAGCTTTAGATGAGTGTTCTGACATTTTCCAGCCACAAGCTGTTTTTCAAAACTTATTTGTCTGCGAAATTTGTGTTGCTCAGCACAACCAGGCAGTGCAGTGTTCGGGGCTGTGCTGAAAGTGAAACCTGTGTTTTGAAAGGTTTCCTGCAGTGAGGCCAGAGCTGTGTGAGCCTTTCCCCTTTCACGTCCTGCTCCTTTGTAAGGAGAAACCTCGAAAGTTCCTTGCTCTGGTTTTGTTCTCTTACCTTAGAAAGGGGCTTTGTGGTGTTACAGTCAGGGAACCCACACTGGCCAATTTACTGCCAGCATCCAGGAGGGATGAAGCAACCAGGTCTGTTCAGAGAGGCACATGCAAATAATAATTGGCATAAAAAAACCTATCTCTCTCTTTTCCTTCTTGGGTTTTTTTTTTCAGCAGAGATAATCCCAGGTGGCAATCCCACCTGTATTTGCCTATCTCCAGAATGATTTGGATCTTCAGCACGGGGATAGTTATGGTCATCTCTTCTCCTTTTGAATTTTGGACTGTTTTAGAATTCATTTGGTGCTTTTTACAAGTTGGGCCTGGTGCTGGAAATGAACCTGGAGTTAGTCCAAACATTGTGGGTCTGGAGAACTGGCTGTAGACACTGAAGTGATGTAATTGCCTGTTTAGCACAGGCCTGTAACTCTGCTGGAGTGCCCCATTTGGTGACTGTCCCAGCACTGGTTCATCCCAGCCCTTCTGGAAACACAGAAAATGCCATGGGCAGAGATAAAAAGGATGCATTTCGGGTGATCCAACATGTTTACCCTGAATGTCCTGGGATTATTATTTTTAAGCTTTATAACAGAATCGCCTCCAGCCTTGACTTCCTGAACTTAGGTGGGTGTTTGCAGAACTCTTGGGGCTGTCAGTTTAAAAATAAACCGAAGGGCACCCATCCAGCTCATTTTCCTCATTAGAAACAAAGCTGTTCAGCTGTGGCTCTGCTTTCCCTCTGAGAGGATGGAAAGTGTGCCTTCACACACTGGCAGTCCAGGCCTAGAGATAAGTCCTTTGCTCAGGAAGGGCTGTCACCCACCCATTCTGGGATTATCCCTGTGAGATGCCGGCGGGGCAGGACTGAGCCCTCCCTGGTGTTACACCTCGGAGGGAGGTGGCCCAGCACTTTCCTCTTGATGGGAAGAAAACTCTTTGAGGAGGCCTGTGTGCACTAGTGGAGGAAAACACTGGTTAAGTGGCGTGACTAGACCTGGTCTGGGAACGAAAGAGGGTTTTCATCTGCCTTGGAGACCATCGGGAGGTCCTGGAATGATCCAAGGGATGCAAGAGGGATGCTTGGCTCAGGCTTGGTCTGAGAAGCTGAATGAATGAAAAGGCTCCTTGTGGTCTCAATTGCTGCAAAATATGCACAAATAGAGGATGGGAGAAGTGGCTTTTACTAGTCCCTGCACAGCTATGTGTTCAGTCTGCTTGTGAATCTGCCAGCTCTTTGGGCAAATTAGTGATTTCTTTTGAGGTGAGCAATAGGTGAGTTCAGTCTGGGCAGTTACTGTGTATTGTGTAGTGGGCCCAATACATTTAGCATTTTGTAGGTCCTAATAAAATAAAAAACAGCTCTACAACCATCCCAGCACTGCTGGCTTTTAAAATCCAAACCCATCTCTCCACTTCCATTAGAAGATGCTTGCTTTTACTTCTTAATTTTTTTTCCTCAAATACTCCTGCGTTCTAGTAAACATCATCTGAGCTTTGCTTTTGGTGGTAAAACCATAGGAAGCACTGAAGATGGACAGGCTTCAAACACTTGACATGGGGGCCTCTTTGATAGTAGTGCCTTGTTCCCAACTGAGTTCAGAGCACTCACAGTTTTCCACTTTATGAAAGCATTTTATTAAAACTACCAGTTGTACAGATGAGTGAGTGTCCTCTTGATTACAGGTGACCTTATGTTTTGACAAGCACATTTATCAGCAACGTGGAATGTCCCCAAAGTCTGTAAGTCCAGCAGGCATCTTGGCCCTAAATAAACCAGATGCGTAATGGAGTTAGGGGAGTCTCCCTGAGAACTCCAGTCAGCTTTGGATCTGTGAGTCAATCTGGAATGCAGTTTGTGTCCTCACCATTTTCTGCTTTTTCTTACAGCAACGAAATGTCAGGATCAAGTTTGAATATGAAGGAGAGAAAAGGTATGTACCCAACCTGGTCCATGGGGAGAAATTACAATTTTTACCCAATATCATCCTGCTGACTCCAGTCAGCTGCAGATGAACTCAGAGCAGGATTCATTTCCCTAAAATCAACTACAGTTTTGTATGCAAGAGCCTTGCCATGTCATCCCATTTGCCACAAGTGGCTCCTGGGATTTGCACACAGGCAAAAGTGGTTCCAAGCTGGAAGTCATTAAATGCCTCTTTTACCAGGGACAAAGGATGCACACTTGGATCCTTTTCTGTCTTTAATTCTTGAGCCATGCTGAACCACAGCAGAGCTGGAGCTCTACAGAAATGTGTCCTTTGATTAGCAGTCTATGACACTTACTTAAGATAACCAGATTTTGGGCATGGGTCCTGTAAAAATAGGGCTGGGAGTTAAAGCTTGTCCGCCCTTCCCTGCTTGATATTTTCATGGAATCACCTCTGCTTGGTGCTTGGTGACTGTGACAGGGCAGGACACAGACTAATGGTCCAAGTTCATGTTAAAGCCAAGAAAAATTTAAGTAGTGTTACTGTAGGGATAGACTGTACCTGCTGTACATACTTACAGAACTGCTGGATGTGATGTTACAGGAACAGTCACAGGTTGCCAAACTTCATCATTCCCACTTCCCATCCTTCCTCCCTGTTCAGAGCCCCTTGCTGAAAATGGGGATGATAAAAATTGCTGACTGGTGCCTTATCTGGGTTTTCTCCAGTGAAGGTCTGCTGGTCTTTCTTACTTTCCACCTGTACCTCACATTAGAGGGAGGAGCAGAGGAGCTGCACTAGGATTTTTGGTAGATATTCTTGCAGGGTAGGTCAAGACCCCTCTGGCACACCAGATGAGCAGCATTTCTGTCAGTGTAAAGCAAGGGGCAGGCTTTATGCTTCTTGATAGAATACAGGGCCATCCTTCTGAATTGTTAGTCAAATGCCAAACTCCAGTATGCTGCTTCTAAATTGAGGTTGTTGTTGTATTTGTTTGCCTTTACAGGATTATCCAGTTTCCAAGACCAGTCAAATTCAAAGAAGTGGTGCAGAAGGTCACGGATGCTTTTGGACAGACTATGGACTTAGTCTGTGTGAACAATGAGGTACTTTTCTCCTTTCTCCTGAGGGGCAGTTTTAGGCAGCCTGGTGCTGGCTTCATAATTGAGCAGTGGTTTGTTCTGAAGGCCCTAATTTAGTGTTGTACTTGAATGGGAAGAAAAATAATCGTACTTTGTGGTTCCCAGCTAGCGAGTGTAGAAGAGCTGTTGTCTGGACACAGCTCAGATGGATTCTCAGACTCCATGTCTTATTTCAAGTAAGACTCAGACTCCATGCCTATTTCAACAAAGGAATGTTGTCTTTTCCCCAGAACAAAAGATCCCCCTCACTCAAACAGGGATATGCAGCCTTCCCATCTTGGGGGCAGTTGCAGGAGCATGAGGTCCAGAGCATGGGGGACAGTGCTGATCACACAGTGTACTTTTATCTAGCACTGCCTTTGTCTCACCCAAAACCCCAGAGTGATGTGCACATTCTTGTGGTGGGGGCTGCAGTGCAATGTGCATCGCTGAAGGTTCCTCTAGCACATCCTGTGACCACATAAAAGCAGCCAAGAAATTCTCCCTCTGCAATCCCTGCATTTTAAGGCTTGAAGACCTTTCTCCTGCATCCCTCTTCATAACAGAGGTTTTTCCAACTTCTTGTCTGAGCCCAGCACTGTGTGTGAAAGGAGGGGGCTGTTATCTAGAAGGGGGAAATCCTTGGCATCTGTTTTGGTGTGCTCAGTGTTTTTTTGTGAGGCACCTTGCCATGAGCTGGGCAGGCATCTGGAGCTACTGGACTCCTGAGGTGAGTTTGGCTTTGGGAAGGAGGAGAAGGCCAAATGACAAAGAGTTGGGCTTTCAAACACAAATCCTTTTTGGATCTGTCCTTACAGTTTGCTTGTTCAATTATTAATTGCAAATGACCTACAGCCTTTCATCCAAGTATGAATGGAGAGAGAGGTCACAACAGAGCTTTCTTTTTCCTCCCCCTGCCCCCCTTTCTTTTTTTCTCCCTTCTGTTTCAATAGAGATTTGATCCACAAAAAAATGTTCCTATTCTTTTATAGTAGGTACCTCATGATACCAAAGTGTCCACTGGGTTTTGACTTAGAATGCAGTCAGGTTTCTAATCTTGGGCATTCTTTGACAATCCTCCTGGGGGAAGCCTGCCATTGAATTCTCCGGGAATGACTCATTTAATTCCAGGTTTCTTTCCACTGGAAGAGGATTTCTTTCCAACAACAGCAAACAGAAGCTTAAATAATGCATTTTATCCCATGCTGGAGACTGTCTTTCTGGGCATGTGCACAGCACGTAGCAGGACCACAAACAGGCCTTTGGGTCATCCTCCCAGCTTCTTAGGGTTGGGGATGACTTTCAGTGCTTTATTTTCTATACATAAAAATTCCTCCTTGTGAGAACCCACAGCTGTGGGAAGATGTCTAAGTAGTAATTCGGGGTTGTTATTGTGGAAAAATTGTAATAAACATTCAAGAGTGATCTCTGGAGAAACAGCCTTCATGTCCACATGGTGACACCCCGGCAGCTTGATGTGTTCTGGGTCAGGTTTTTGGGTATCATGGCTGCAAGTCTCAGAGGCAACATGACCACAGACTCATTACAGTTAGATATGTCACTCTCTGTTCTCAAAGTCACTTGTGCAGTAATTCTTTGTTGCCATCAGTCGTCTCTCTTGCAGTAGCACCTTGTTGACCAAAATTACACTGAGGTCAAGAGGCCCCTGCAAAATCTCACCGACTGTCAGTCCTTGTCCTGGCTAAGGAGGAGTCCTGAAGCCCAGATCAGTGAGATGAGCATGCCAGCTGGGTGGAGCAGGGACAGGCATGAATCACATCCTGGTGGGACCATGGAATCTGCAGGCTCAGGCTGGTGTAGATAAGAGCAGGGCCTGGCCATGGGTGTACTATGTGGGGCATGTTAGTTCTAGGCTGGACTCATCTTTCTGAGGTGCAGAAGAGCAAAACCTGGCCTGGCCAGGGACAGCACAGTGTGGATTGAAATGCTCTAATGCTCCCATTCAAGCTGTAGAGGTTCTGGGTGTCTAATTTGGGACTGTGAAGTCTACAGAATTGCAGGATGCATTAAACTTATAACAGATGTGTCTTTTAGTGTCTCAAAGTTGGGTGTCTAAGGTGGGTGTAAGCTTGGGACCATTTGCTATCCAGTTTCATGAGCTTGGCTTTCATGGTGGGATACTTTGGGTGCCTCACTACAATAAAGACTTTGAGGAGCTGAAGTGTGTCCAGAGAAGGGCAACAGAGCTGGGGAAGGGTTTGGAGCACAAGTCTGATGAGGAGAAGGTGAGGGATCTGAGGGTGTTTAGCCTGAAAAAAAAAGAAGGCATAGATGAGACCTTATCACTCTACAACTCTCTGAAAGGAGGCTCTAGTGAGGTGGGGATTGGTCTCTTCCCCAGGTAACAAGTGACAGGATGAGAGGAAATGGCCTCAAGTTGCACCAGGGGAGGTTTAGGTTGGATATTAGGAAAAATTTCTTCAGCAAAAGGGTTGTCAAGCACCAGAACAGGCTGCCCAGGGTACCATCGCTGGAGGTGCATAGGGATGTGGTTTAGTGGTGGACTTGGCAGTGCTGGCTTCTGTGGCAAATGTTCTCTCTGAATTTGACCACTATTACTGCTAAACAGCTGCTCCAGGTGTGACTAAGTGTTACCTTGTTGTTTGTCTCCACAACCAACCTGTGATGTGACTTTGGCCACCAGTTCCCTTCTGATCTCCCCTCGCTTGTCTCCTCTGAGCTGTCCTTCAGCATCATTTTGGAAGCTTAGGAAGAGTTAAAGCCTAGGGAAGTGGTAGAGGCTCCATTACTGGGGGGGAGGAGATAAAAGCATATTTAACAAACATTTGTAGAGAATTGTTGATGCCAGTTGGTCCTGCATTGGGCAGGAAGATGAACTAATTGACCTCCCAGATTTTTCCCCAACCCCATTTCCTACTATTCTTTGGCTTTCTGCAGTGTCTTACAGAGTGAGGTCTAGCAATGCTGCTGTAGTCAGTGAAAACTCACCCTTTGTACTCACTTTCTTAACCTGCAGTGACTACCAAGTCCCACGCTGAATGTCAGGCTCTAGGGGAAGGTACAATTTAAAAGCAAGAAGAGATCTGATGAGCTCTATTTAGTGACACTTCTGTGTAGGTAAACTTTGCTGTCCATCACAGCTGTTCACCCTTTAAATCAAATAAATGCAGTTACTGGTAATACACCCTCGTAATTGCTGCCATGGTTCTGCATTAGCCTGTATTGAGTTTCATGCCTAACAGAAACCTGTTCCTGATACCCGTATGTGCCACACTCTGGAAGCCAAAAGGAGTGAAATCTTCTTGCCAGCTATGGGTAACAGGTAAAGCCAAGCTAAATACTGGCTCCAGTCCCTTTTACAAGAGGGCAATTTCTGCCTGATGTTTTTGGCTCCCCTGAAGCAGGCACACAAGTGCTCGTGTTGTGATAGTTGAGTAAGATGGAGTGACCTGCAGAACATTCTGTTCAGAGCAGCAGTGAGGGATTGCTCTGAACACTTGTGAGGAGCTTAGTAAAGGGATGGGTGAGCAGTGGGACTGTGCTAACAGTTCAAATTTTGCTTGGTGGTGAAATGAGTGGGAGCAGATCTCTACCATTCTCATGTCTCTTGGGGTGAGGGTAGGCTTGTCTGCATGATGCACTGATGGAGCCCTTGTAAACTTCAAGAGGGTTAAGCAGCACCCCAAGAGGATATCTCTTCTTCCCTACTGCTTAAGGGAGCAGACTGAACCCTGCATTTGTCTGATCCTTGTCTGATATTTGCCAGGAGCATGGGTTATTCATTCAATTTCCAAAGCTTAACCACAAACCATGGTCTTTTCTCCCAAGTAACAAGTGACAGGATGAGAGGAAATCACAGAAACACAGAATGGGTCAGGTTGGAAGGGACCACAGTAGATCATCTGGTCCAGCCTCACTGTAGGGTTATACCAGAGCACATTGCACAGGATTGGTGTCCTGATGATTGTGAAATATCTCCAGGGAGGGAGACTCCACAATCTCTCTGGATAATTCCAGTGCATGGTCACCTGCACAGTAAAGAAGCTCTGCTTAATATTCCTGTGCATCATTTCCTGCCTATTGCCTTTTGTCCTATTGCTTGGCACCACCAAGAAAAGCCTGGCTCCATCCTCTGACACCTCTCTGCAGATACTGATAAATATTGATGATGTCCCCTCTCAGTTGTCTCTTCTCAGTCTGAACAGACCCAGCTCTTTCAGCCTTTCCTCAAAGGAGTGATATTCCAGTCCCTTGATCAACTTTGTAGCCCCCACTTGACACACTCTAGGAGCTCCATATCTCCCTTGTCCTGAGGAGTCCAGAACTGGACACACCACCCCAGATGTGGCCTCACTGTGGCTGAGTAGAAAGAAGGGNTCCAGAACTGGACACACCACCCCAGATGTGGCCTCACTGTGGCTGAGTAGAAAGAAGGGCAGGATCACTTCCCTTGACCTGCTGGCACTGCTCTTCCTAATGCACCCCAGGACATCATTTGCCTTCTTGGCCACAAGGGCACAATGTTGGCTCATGGACAGTTTTTTGTCCACCAGGACCCCCAGGTCCTCCTGTGCAGAGTGATGGCCTCAAGCTGTGCTAGAGGAGGTTTAGATTGGAGATTATGGAAAATTTATTCACCAGAAGGTTTGTTGAGCACTGGAACAGGTATTGAAAAGATGTGTAGATATGTCATATAGAGACATGGTTTGGTAGAGGATTTGGCAGTGTTGGTTAACAGTTGGACTCAATGGTTTTAGAGATCTTTTCCAACCTAAATGATTCCATGATGATATTAAGCCATTACCATATGAAATAGGTGGGCCACATATGGCTCAGTTCTCCATCTACAAAACAGCGATGGAACATAACCTTCCTATCAGACAGGAGAGGAGAAACACAATCCAAACCTTGAGGTGCTCACAGGGTAGAAACAGCTGCCACACAGACATCTAAGGTGGAGCTTGGCAGGCTCAGGCTGCAGTCCTTGGGTGGAGGAGGTGACTGTAGCAGTTTCCCGAGGTGAAACCTCATCTCTGTTGGCCAGGGCCCACAGTTTTCACTTGACCTGGTCATCCCTGAAGTTCTTGCCTCAGAGCACACAGTCTGAGGTGTATTTGCCTAGAGGCCAACAGCCAAACCCTTGGAAACACCCTGGGATCAAAAAGGTAGTCCCAGTTGGCATTTGAGTGTCGCCTTCTGTGGCGGCTGCTCTGAGGTGTGTTTGCTGTGGCTGGTGGCAGGAACCCTCACCACCCAGAGGGTTGAGCTGCCTTTCAGGAGTTCTGGGAAGCTGTGGCTCCCAGTAAGACCAGTGAGAGCCTACTGGGAGCTGTGGCTGCTCGGTCTCTTTGGTCAGTGGAATTACTGTGTACTTTGGCACAGGCATGAGTATAACGTGTCCTCTGTTAGCTGGATGCAGTGCCAGTGCCTGAGGCAACCTGCAGAGGCTAAGGCCTGTTTGATATGAGATTAGGCAGAATATCCCTGAATGAGGGGCAAGAAGTTGTGCTTTTAATCTTAGTCCAGGGCAGCAGAAGGCCACAGAGCTCCTCTGAAGTGCAGCTGTGTTGGGCGTTGGAAGCTTTGCAGTCTGTCTGCAGGACATGGTACACCACACAGCAGTGTTGGGAGGGCCAAATTCCCCATGGAGATATGAAGGCAGTAGTCTGCCACTTACCAGGGAAACATCAGGAACTTCAGCTGCCTAATAAACACAGCACTGTGAAGTTCTCTGTTCTACTTACCTTATGAAGAGCAGAAGCTGAATTTGTCCTGCTGGGAGTGAAAGAAGTGGTTCTTGGATGGAGACCAAGGCACACTTTTCACATCAAAAGGGAAGAGACTCTTGTTTGTGGGATGTTCCCTAATTTTACCTGGTGACCAGACACTAGGGAGGCTGTGTCAGTGAGCAGGAAAACAGGTTGCAGCAATAAGGGAAGGTACTGAGGATCTACCGAAGTAAATCCTTGTGTGCAGCTCACTGCTTCCCTGGAGCACCGTTGCATGACCATTTTCCCAGGAAGAAACCCAGGAAGAACATGTGTGGTTGTTTGTGGTCTGGGTAGTAGCATGTCTTTTCTACAGAGCAGCCCCGGAGTAGCAGGCAGCAAGCCTGAGGTTTCATCCCAGCCCTCTCCTCACCAGTTGGATTGCTGATGTGACCTTTAAGCTTTCTCCTTGCAGATGTTGTTTGTTGTGATTTTTTGTGTCTGTTCCTCAGCAGATGAGAACTTGGAAGAAAATGTTAAGAGCTCGGCGAGCTGGAGGGCATGGGGGCTCCGTTTTCCATCACCTTCTTGGGTCCCTCCCTCATCCCCTGATTCCCAGGCTGCTCACTGTAAGAATCTGGCTTCCTCTGTTTACCCAAAAGTGTGACATTGCCATTCTCCGGTGTTTGTTTAATCCCTTCCAGCTCCTGATTCCGCTGAAATCCCAGGAAGATTTGGACAAAGCGATGGAACAGTTGGAGCTGAGCCCTTCCCTGAAGAGCCTGCGGATCCTTGTGAGCGCTCCAAAGAAAGCGAATGTGAGCCCTTCACCTTCTCTGCTCTTTTGTGTCCGGAGAGAGATGCCTTGTTATTGTGTTGGGGAGTGGAAAAGAGTCTCCTGACGGTGAAGAGCAGAGGGCAAGCTGGTCATGAGAGGGTCAGCCCTGCTCTGGCTCAGCTGCTCAGAAATCTTCCATTAATATAGTCCAGAGACTGAGCTCAGCTCCCTGTGGCTCCTCCTGCATCCCATGAAGGGTTAAATACTGGGCTGATCCTCAAACAAGGTCAAACCCCAAGAGAACCCCTTGTGCTTTCCTCCTAGGGATGCTGCCACCATTCCTTTGTCACCTCTCCTCTGTAAACAGGGTGATGCCCTGGCCCTTGCCATGGGTGGCAGCATGGGGACCGTTCCCTCCGTGTGCTGCTGCAGTACTAAAGGCTAGGAGTAGCAAACTGAGGAGTGCTTCAGTCTCATGCAAACTGTCTTTGTTTTTGCCATCTTTATTTATTTATTAGTTTTTCCTGAGCTCAGTGGTTTTGCAGTTAAGCCTTTCAGCTTGACCTCGCCTGCACAGAGTGTTTTGCCAAAGCACATGTCGTGCTGCCCCAAGCACAGGCTGTAAAGCAAGGGATTTGTAGATGTTGCAACTCTTGTTTCTTCTTCATATTTCCTAGAAGTACTGGAGAGACTGGGAATCTTGAAACTCACAGTGCTTGTTCTCATGCTACCCCTGGTGCTCACAACCCCCTGCAAGTTCTCTGCTCTTTTTGCGAGGCTTAGAAAGTGCAGGGACAGGGGAAAACTGGGCCATCAGTTGAGGTTTCCTAAATCCTGGGCAGAAATGGGGCAATCAGCCCTGGCAACTGTGAGAGCACAGCAGTATTGCAAGGCAGCTGCTAAGAGTAGAAAAGGCAGATTCCTGTATGCTGTTTAGAGTAGGTCCATGTCTTCCTGAAGCTCCTGCATGTAAGAACATAAGGTGTCAAGGTCATACATAAAATTATCACAAAATCACACTGTTCTGTAGCGTGTTATTACAGCAGGACTTGGCCACTGTCATTTAAGTTACCAGCTGGATATGCATTTCTGAGCTCTTCCCCTGTCTGTCTTCCCTGGCAGAGCCTGATCCTCTGCTCTCTGTTCCTCTGCCCTGTTACAGAGGAGTTTCTGCAGTGCCTGGGGTGCCATTGAAATCTAGGGAGCATGGAGGAGAGGTTCTGATTTTGGGCCTACAAGCATTTTCAGGCCAGGGATGAGTCTCTGTATCTATATGGAGATAATGCAGTGCACAAACAGTCTTTTATGTCAAATATCATCTGTATTTGCCATTATCTATTGGAGCTTAATGTTATTAGACTGTTTTATTAACAGATGTGAATTGTTTGGGAATGGTTTTTGGATCACTCTGGATTACGTGCATGTCTTCTTTCTTTTTTTTTTTTTTAAATAGTTCTTGGGTAATAGGGTTGTGGGGAGCCAAATGCAGGGTTTCACATGGTGTGTCCACAGGGCTCTGGCCAAGTCTGATGATTCCCTTTGTCTGATTACCAGCTCCTCCAGCCAAACAACAGCAAACAGCATGAAATGAGGATCTCCAGGTCCATGGGTGATATCATGGGATCCCTGTACAAAGACTCCGAGAGGACACGCAAATATTCAACAGGTCAGTGAAACACAAAGCTCTGGGGGGTGTTTTGTGCTGTTATGAGCAGGCCACCATCTCCTTTCTCCTTTTTGTCACAACCTCTGGGTGTTACAGTCTGGATGGCCACCCTGCTGTTCCCCCACCAGTAACTCAGTGCAATTACTGCTTATCCTCAGCCTTAGGAAGAAACTCTGCAAACTGCACAGGTTGGATGAGGTTATGCTGGACAGAGTCATGTTGGGCATGAAAGCAAGGAGAACAGGAGTTCTGGGGTGTGATTTGGATGGGGGGGGGAATGCAGTGATAAAAATTTCCAGTGAATTTGGTGCCACTGAGCTTTATCAAAATGAAGAGAGAGAATCTATGGAAAGACAAGGCTGTCTGGGACCTTGACATAGTTATTCCTTTAACCATCTAATGTTCTCTGGGCATCTCTTCCTTTTTCCCAGTTGGCAGAATAATGTATCTGAATGCACTCAGCCTCCTTGGCTCCTGGGCTGGGACCTGCTTCACCACAAATACATGTCTCTGTGCCACCAGTCTGTTCTTGTTGGTGAAATTACATCTGTGGTAGCTGCTTTTGTGGTTTCTCAGGACAATGGATGTGTGCACTGTGTTGTTGTAGTTATATTCCAGAGGAAGGGGAGCATCTCTTTCCTTCAGAGGTGCTGGGAGTAGGTACCTGCAGCCCCTGAAGCCAGGCTGGCAAACACCTGGTCTCTTCTTGAAGCCCTGCAGGGAACAAAGTTTGTTCATAGCCTTGTGTGGTGCTTTCTGTGGTTGTCTGTGCTTGAATTTATGCTTTTATTGCTTTCTAAAACACTCTGAGCTTTTTTAAAGTGACAGGTCTTGTTGATCTGCTGTCTGAAGGAGCTGTTGTGTGAAGGACCTTGCAGAATTTTGTGGAAAGCAGGGTGCCTTGGGCAGAACTGGTAAAGCAGCCCATGGGACTGTATAGCAGGGGTATAATTATCCATATTCCAACCTTCAGGCAGGATTAATAATTTTTTGACACAGTGAATGTTCTCTGCCATATCTGTGGATACAGGTTAAAGGGTAATGTCTACAGATCCTTGCTGTTTTCATGCAGTTATTCACTGACTGTAGAAATCAGAGCCTTGAATAGAGTGGGGCCCTCCTAAACAAATATACATGAAGAAATACTTCATCCTCCAAAGATCCTTTGTACTTATATGGCATATATGCTTCCAGACTCTTTTCTCTGTGCAACAAAAGAGTGTTTTCTCCAAGGATTTGCCCTTTCTCTGTTTCATAGCCTGTGCTGCCTTGATAACATATCCTGTGGTTTACTGCATCTCAGACAATTATATTTAGGAAATGTTCTTCTGGGGTAGGTCCAACATACCTCTTGTGCAGCCATGCCCAGCTACTACTGAAGCCAGGGATGGGTGGTACATGTACAAGAGCTCTCTTTGGGCTGGTGTCTGGATGTTACAGGGTCTTTTTCTATTGTTTTATTGAGGGTTTTTTCCTAGCTTATATGGCTCTTGAGAGTTTGCCCAGAATGTGATGGAGTCACTAGATGACCCTGAATGAAATGCACACACAAGGACATAGTAAGGCACAGAACCTCAGCAGAAAGTGTGCTTGAGCAAAACATCTATGCTGCTCTTTTTTTGGCACTTTTCAAGCTGTAACTGTAAGCCAGTGATGAGCTGTGACACTGGGAGCTGTCACTGACGTGTGAGCCGAGTGTGATGGGCAGAATTGATTCCATGTGTAGCTGTGCTAGTGAGAACATGAGTTCTTGCAAAGTTAAGGCTTTCCTACTAAGTTTTGTGCCATACTTTGGCTTTTCTTTACTGTTTTGGAGCTTCTGTAATACCAGGAGAGTTCCCAACTGGGTTTGCACCACGGACTGTGAGGTGTCACTGCCTTTAAGAACATTCTGAGATAAGGCAGACAAAGGGTGAGATATCAGCTCTGCAAGAGTGACAGCCTGAGGTACAGATGGATTTTGAGGGAATGCCTGAATAGCAGATTGCAGGAATGAGGATAACATGCTGGTTTAATCTAGATAACAGAGGAGGTACACTGGGCAGCACCAGATGTGGGATGCAGAGTGTGCTGACATTGGGATCTTCAGGAGGCTCTCCATTCCAGTTGCTAATGCAGCAAAACCAGTGTCCTTGTCACTGTTACATAGTCAGGTAACAAAGGTAACCAGCCCATATTGCAGTCACCCCTCTGGGTTTTTTCCGTGCAAACCATCAGTTTGCAAAAAGGTTTCAACAAACCCTCTGCATGACAACAAATGGTTACTCCTCTCTTTGGAGTTTTCTGGGGTCTGTACGAAGCTGCTGCAGCTCTGCTTAGGAGGTGTTCACAATCCATCAGATGAATTTTTTGATCTCCTGAGTCAGACCTGGGTAATCCAGCAGCTGGGCAGAAACTCCAGCAGGCTGAAAGGGAGAGAGTGTTTCAAACAGAGCAACAAACTGAATATCAGGGAATAGACTGACAGATAGGATCCTGTGTGTTGGTTTCCTGAAGCAGGGATTTCACTGAACTTGGTGGACAGTCAAAAGGCAGCCTTAGAGGCTGGGAATTCTGTAGAAGAAACTGCTCTTGCAGTTGCAAGGTGTTTTACAGTGTTTTCTATCTGCTGTCATCAAAGTGGTTGCTATCAAGAGGTCTTAAATCAGTTCAGCTTTTGTCTTGAAACCGCATTTAAAAGGAGATTTGAAGTGACTTTATGATAAAAGGTAGTTCAGGGTCATGTTCTCCGTGTTTCTGAGATGTCTCATGTTTTTCTGCTGACTCTGCCATGTAAACAGCAATGAAAAATAATGAAACTCTGTTATTGGCACAAGCGTATTGGAAGGGAGGTAGATGTTCTGGGGAAAATTTGGCTATTTTTGCTTCTGCTGGGCAGAAAATGTCTTCATTCCATGTCCCTGAAAAACCTTATGCGAAGTCAGTAATTTCTTTTTTTTTTTTTTTTTTATCCTCTCCCATAAACTTTTTCAGTGGAAATCCCCTTCCAGTCTTCTGGTGACAAGCATCTGCAAATGTTCATCTGAGTGCCAGGAATCTTGGACTATAATCCTTTTGGGTTCTGCATTTTCAGATAACTGAGGGTTGTTTTTATTTACTTGGAGGAAATACATGTTTCGGAACATTACCCACAAATTATTTAGGAGCCCCATTCCAGAATCACCATTTCAGTGGAAACATTTGCCAGAAGCTTTATTTTTTTCTTTATGTGGTGTCAAACCCGGCTGCTGAGTTGTGGCATTGTGTGCCTACAGCCCTCTCCAGACCAGGAGCATTGCAGGAGTTAGGATGGGTGAGACTCTCCTTTTGAGAAGAATTGGAAAATCTAGCTGTGTGCATCATGCCAGGGCAAGAAAGTAGGTTCTGTCCTGCTTTTTAATATAGAAGTACCCTAAATTTTCCTTAAATCCAGGTTTAGGAATCCATCCTCAGAGGATCAACATAGAGATGTTCCACTGAAAATTAAGAAACTAAGGGAGATTTGGTCCATCTGCTCACACCTCCCCTTGAGAGTCTCAAAGTGAGGAATTTCCTGCAGGTTTTTCTCTGTCCTGAGCCCCGTGTTTGTGCCAGAGCTCGGGAACAACGGCACATCTTGACGTCCTGTCCCTCCTTTGGCTGCGCAGCGACGTCATCCCAGGGCTGGGCTCTCCGTGGCTGCAGCTGTGAGTGAAGGCAGCTGCCAGCAAACCCTCCCCAGCTCTGGCTTTTAAGGGGCTTCTCTTGCCTTCTTGATGCCGATCGGTAATGGGTGAAGTTTTGGGAAGAGCAGGGAAAGGATGGAGCCAGGGAATGCGGGGGCGGAGGGAAGCCAAGCCTGGCACAGGGGAACTGGCTGTACGTGCAGCACCACGAGCTCTGCACATACTGCATGAAAGACACTTATTAAATAAAAATAACAGAAGGGAACATGAAAGACCCCAGTGGGTGCCAGCAGTGACTATGAGTCTCCGTGCTGTCCTGGTTTTCCCTCCTTGGGACATGCTGTGCTCTAGCCTCAAATATATGGCTTTACATTAGTGTGTGCAACATGGAGCAGGAATTCTTTTCCAAAGCACCTTGCTCCAGAGGGTAACCAAGGTCAGATGCTCAAGCAGTGCCAATCTGCAGAGGTTCTCTGAGTTCAGGAATCCTAAACAGAGCTGCTGAGATCTGACCAGCATTCAGCCTACAAAGAAGGGCCTCACAGCCTGCCCAATATCCCCCTGGAGCTGACATGTAATCCTGTACACACCAGGACAGTCCCTTGGGCTCCTTCTCTCTCTTCCTGATGCTGCTGCTATTTCTTGAGTATTAGGTCAAGTGTGAAGAGCATCTGTGATGTGTCAAACAGGCACATCTGGGTTTATGTCCCTTTCTTCCTCTGCCTCAGTGCAGGTAAAGCAGCAGCATCCAATATATCCACTATGCCTTGTGTTGCCCCCTCTGTGAATTAAGTCTTCCACTGAGTACCACAGTTGCTCTCTCTCCCTGACCCCTATTTTTTATTCCCTCCTGCCTCCAGCAGCACGGGGATTGCCTGAGGTTTTGTTAATGGGACAGGATAGGGCTGGAGCAGGGAATCAACTCTGAGCTCTGGTGCTCCACTCCCGCCACCTCCTGTGTTCCCCCCAGGTGAATGGGCATGCCTGGATATGAAGCAGCAGCAACCAGTGTTCCTGGAGGTGTGAAGCTGCATAAATTACTTTGGGCAGCACTTCTACCCAAACAGCCTGGCTGAAAGGGATGTGGTTCAATCCAGCAGTTTCAAAGCGTGCAAAAGCCTAAGCATTTTGTTTAACTTCCTCACCTGCTGAGAAATAGCCGGTGTCTTATCCCCTTTTAAACTTTTTTGGCAGGAAATGTGACTCTGGAAGGTCAAACAAAACTAACCTATATCTGGGAGTAGTTGTTACAGGCAAAGGCTTAATGTGAGATCGTGCAAAATCTTTGTGCATGTGATAAATCTCATTTAACTCCCTGGGTTCAAAATCAAACAGAGCACGTACAGCTCTTTGTAATACCAGAGTCAAAGACTTTTCTGGGCAGTAAATGACTTGTTGGATCAAGAGATCCCAACAGTGCATGAGCAACCTCCCACCTCATCACAGCAGTAACAGAAATGCTCAGCAGGGTTAAGATAAAGTGGTTACACCACGCCAAGTCCTCTGACAGCTTTTTGGAGCAAGAGCCACCCAAGTGTCCTTAATGCTGCATTCCAGATTGGCATCTGGTTAGCAAACAAGGGGGTGCTGATGCAGGAATTTATCCTGGGTGCCCAAACTGCTTGATGTTTGAATGTTTGTTTATTTATCTTCAAAGAGAGGATACTGTGCTTCCCCAACTGGTTTTGGTTTTAGGGCTGGTGGAAAGCCAGTTCCTTACGAGCAGTGCAGCACTTGAGAGATTCTCTCCCCTTGATGTTGGCGTTACTTCAGTTGGAGTTTTTCTGCTGTGTTCTTATCCTGCAGGAAATCTGTGAAAGAGAAAATAGGAAGAAAGAGAAAAGTAAAGCCATATGACTTTCATTTTTACAATCTGAACAAGGAATCTGAAGGAAGATGTACCATGGGACAGAGATATTCTGTGTATTTGGTATAATTCCAACAAGCCTGATTTAGTGATCTTTAATGCTGGTATTACACTGTTAACATTCACAGCTCCTGATGTGTATCTGCTCAAGTGAAAGGTGTGGACTCGGATTCACAGTGTTGATCACGCTGATGGATTTATGCCAGAGATCCTTCTGGCACAGAAACTGTGATGCAGAATAGCAGCAGAAGAGGCAAAAGTGTTGTGTTCCTCGATCAATGTTGACTCTTCACAGTGGTTTTTTTTTTTTACCAGTACCCTTGTCTTGTGCTTAGCCTGGGCGTGTTGTTACCAAATGCAAGCAGTGAACCCAAGCGCTGGCAAAAGTGCCACAAAAATGGATACCAAGTGTAAGGAAACACATTTCCCTGTGCTTTCTAACTCCTCAAGGATGTGTGGTTTTTATAAGACTGCTTAGAAACAAGCAGTTGTGTTGTGTTGTGTGAAAGCTCACATTGCACAATGCCGAGCAGCTAAAGCTCCAGCACGGAGCAGCACGGATCTCCATCACCAATTCCTTGCCATGGAGTGATGACAGCACAGGGATGGAGGGGAAGGACTGCAGAGAGTCAAGCAGAGCCAAGCCTGGGCATCGGGGTCAAGCAAAGGCAACAATCCCTGAAGCCTGAGAAAGCACAAGGAATTGTTTGCAGTGGATTTGGGCGAATAAGGGGGAGGAGTGGGACATTACATAAGGGATTTCTCTCCCAGGTGCAAAATGGAAATCCCGTTTGTCTAAACAAGCCCTGTGAGGGAGCCAGTGGAAGCCTTGCTGTCTGTGCCAGGGTGCACAGCAAAGCCCCCAGGATTTCCAGATGGCACTGCCTGTGTAGAGACTCTGGGGATTTAGAGAGGGGAGACAATTCCCTTGGCAGGAGATGGGACAAGCTGATCTCATTGGTCGTTACCCTCTCGGTGGCTTTTGGATTTAAGGGCTGACTTCCTTTCCTCTTTACTTTCATGTTGGGAAAGGGAAGAGAAGGGTGTTTGAGTGCAAATGGTTTTCCATATAAGAAGTGTTTAAGTGATGTTGCACAGAGTTCAGCTGGGCTGTTTCCCAGACCGCTGAAGAAGGCAGTGATGTGATCCAGGGAGGAAATGCCCAGAGGTCAAAGAGGGGAGGTGGGTTTGGAGTTTGTGGTTTGCTTTGAGGTCAACTGATTGTATCACAAAAAAACTCTGCAACCTTTTCCTTTCTGGCATCAGTCTCGCACCTGGATACAGTGCACAGCTCTTCAGATACAGGGTGGGTTGAAGTCAATCTGCTACATGTTGCATGGCCTCACAGTAACAAATTCTCCTGTTGCAAAAGCTTTTAGAATGATCATAAACAGTATCACACCTCCAGCTCCTCCATTCCCATCCACACAAGCTCAAACTCAGCAGCATCTCCAGGAGGTCTGGGATCACTGGAACAGCATCTCTGGAAGGAGTTGAATTGGCATATTCCCCCTTTGACCTGTGCCCTTTCTGTGTCCCAGGCTCTCTGCACACTGGCCGGAGCTCTCCACCTCCGGGGAGTGTTCCTGAAGAGCAGCAGCAGATTGCTCGCCAAGGATCCTACACCAGCATCAACAGTGAGGGAGAATTCATCCCAGAGACCATGGATCAGAATGTGAGTGGGGCTGGGGTGTGTGGGTTAAACTGGGACAGTGTTTGGCGTGAGGGAGGCTGCATTATGAGAGCTGTTGCCACCATAAAATCCCCAGTGGGGCCTGTGCATGGGGCTCAGGCCAACTTTTTCTAGGAATGGGTGCTCCCAGGCTTGAACGTGCTTGAAAAATGGCAGGCCTGATTTCCTGGAACAGTGGAATCCAGCTGCAAGTAGTGCTGGCAGATGTGCTCAGGCACCTCAGGTAGCTCTGGAGAAACAAAGATCTAGGACACACATGTGCACCAACTGCCAGGACCTCGTGGCTCAGCATTCCCACGAGGGACTGTGCCAAGCAACTGATTGCCTGTGATTGCAACAGCTTTTGGGATATCAGCAGCTCCTGCTGCTTTCCATGTGCTGTTTCTGCCTGAGCTCCAGTTACAGTTCTTGGCTCTGCCCACAGCCTCTCTCTGTGGTTTTGTGCCTCCATTCCTCCCCCACGTGTATTTTTTTTTCTTCTTTTAGTAAGGAGTTTGTATATTCTAGTCCCTCAGTAAAAAAAGAGCAGCAAGTTCTTCAGTGATGAACAGTAGCTCTTCCTCCAGTCAAATTGGTACCCACAATGAGGGAAACTGCAGTGTCGAGGGACCAGAGGGAGAGCAGCTTACACCTCCCTCTCCATTTGCATCCCAGCTCAAGCTAAGCTCTTCAGAGCTTAGTATAGATCCTGTGAAGTCAGCTGGGAGCATAAGTCATTCTTGCAAAGCTCTTGCAAGTGCAGGACCAAGATCCACAATTTGCAGGAAGGACATCCCAAGGCAATAAGCTCACTCCATGAGGCTGCTAGGATGGCCCCCAAAGATCTTGGCTGGAGAGCTGTGCACTTCCTACACTAAAGTAGCACCCACTAGCTCCACTTTTGTGTGCAGGCTGTGCCAGTGTTTCCATGGCAAAGTTGTGTTTTCATCAGTTTATTATACAGCCATTAATAAAATAAGAAGTCGCTCCGGGTGAGTCTTGGCAATGTCAGAGTGCAGATGTATCGTGTGCTCCCTCCAGCCAAAAGTTGGCTTTCTATTGTTTTCACATGCCTTCCAAACACATTTGGGAGGATTAAGACAAATTGCAGGGGGAGGGTCCCCATGACCCCCCCTTGGGTGTAAATCGGTGCAGCTCCACCGGCTGTTCACGGAGCTCTGTTAGTTCAGAGCCCTGAGGCTGCTCCTGATGAAGATTCCCAGATGCTCTCCTTGCTTTTCCCAAGCATCATGCTGTGGGTGGCCAGCAGCTCTTCTCTGGCAAATTAAATGCAGGGAAGAGGGGCTTTGGGGATGCTTTGGGGTTTTTTTCTCCTCATTTCATTGAGCAGCCATGCTTTTCCCTCTACGGGCTTTGCCCTCAGAGTGTCCTTGTACTGCTGCTTCCATATGTGCCTCATGGAAAACCATTTAGAAGCTGGAGCTTGCTGCCTTTTGGGGAATGCCCCTGTGCAAGCCTGTGATGTAACTATGGTCTTGAGACCAGCCTGGCAGATGAACAGAGGCTGAATATGGAGCATGGTTCTATTCCCAATTTTATGCTTTTGAGAAATGAGTCTATTTCGGCATTAACTGCTGGGAGAGACCTGGAATGGGTGGCAGAGGCAGGGAGTGGGTTTGAGCATAGTTCTTCATCCTCTTTGGCTAGTGCATTTTGAAGGACAAGGTTTTGGGTTAAAAACTGGGAAGGAGAGAAAAATCACCCTTTGCAGTTGGGGCTGTCCAGCCAAGGCAATGTGAGCTGTTATGACAACTGGTTGAGGATGATAACGGGAACAGCACATGGAAAGGGAGGCTGTTGGGGAAGGAGGAGTGATGTGAACCAGCAAAGTGTGACTCCACATGGTGTTTAACTGTTCTTTCTCAGCATTCCCAGGAATGAGCTGGGCTGGCTGTGGAGCAGAGCTAGTGAGTGTCTGCAGCCAGGAGGGAGCATGGCACTGCCTGCAGCACAGCGTGGCCTGGAGCAGGCTCTGCTCCATGTGGAAGTGCACACAGCCCCTGGGTTTACCACTCCATACAAACCCTCTATTGTTACTAACCAGCTATAAATAACCCTGGCCAGTACAATGTCTCATCCAGGAAGCAACACAAATGCAGCTTTTGACTCACTGAGCTGGTGAGAGCCAAGCTGGTTCCTCCAGCCAAAAACCCTGATGATGCTGCACTTATGAGTGGAGAGGAAGGCTGGGCTCCTGTGCCAGGGCAGCTTGGGGAGTCAGGAGTCCAGGGCTGCAGTCCTGGCTGTGGTACACAGTATCCACTTGACCATAGGCACATCTTTTGTGCCCTGATACGTATTTTCTTTTAGTAGTAGTATTATTTTTCACAAATACTTTGAGCACTTTGAATCTCTACATACTTTGAACTACTAAGTGTCTTTGCCTCAGTTTTCCTACTAGCAGTAGGAAAAGAACCAGCAGTTGGAAAGAACAAAAATGCAGGGAGGACATCGTAAATGGATTTCCACTGGGAAGAAAACTTTTGTTAGATTGGATCTCATCCCTGTGGCGCTGGTTGTACATCAGCCAACTTTGGTAGGGCTTTGTTGACCCTGCAGAGGCCAGCTGGTTCTGGAGCTTTAAGAGCTACATTGCATGTTTTTATTGTTTCCCCTTTTCTTCCACTGGCAGATGCTTGAAGCTTTCATCAGCCCTGATGACTCGCTGTCTGGGAGCTGCCAGTCACTGGACAGATCTGTGGACAGGTGAGTTGTGCATGTCACCGTGTTCACAAACTGAGCTGCAGCCTCTGCTCCATAGAGGGAGAGGAGCAGGGTCAGTGGCATCTCCTGAAGTTCCTGTAGGGATGAGGATGCACCTGAGCAAATCAAATTTATCTTTCAACACTGAAACCCAAATCCTAGCACAGATGTCTGTAGGATGGTCTGATATGAATTGCAGTATTCTGAGCTGGACGAAGACAATCTGGCTTCATGTGACCAAGTTTTCTTTTTTTGTCAGACCCCTCTCCTAGAATCACTGAATGGTTTGGGTTTTAAGGAACCTTAAAGATCATCCAGTTCAAACCCCCTGCCACAAGCAGGGGCACCCCCCACTAGACCATATTGCTCAGTGCTCCACCCAACCTGGCCTTGAGCACTTCCAGGGATGAGGCATCCACAATTTCTCTGGGCAACCTGTGCCAAAGCCTGACCACCCTCACAGTACCTCCTACCCCTCTGGCTCTCTGCAGTCGCCAGCTCAATACTCCATTAGCCTCCCCATGCCTCCTCCTCTGTGGGCTTGATGTCTGCTTTCCCCTGACCACTGGTAAACTCAGCAGCCCTTATGCACTGCCAGCAGCCACAGACGTGTCAGTCAAGGTGCTGAGGACACCAGACAAGCAATAACTAAGTTTAGCTTCTCAGCAGGAAGCGACTGGGACACGTTGTACTGACCCAGGCTGGGATTCAATGGCTGGTGCGGCTGCCATTGAGTCCCAGCTCACACGTGCACAGAAACTCTGTGTTTGCTGCTGTGCACAGTGAGCTGTGTATAAGACACAGTGTCCTTTTGGGAAGCAGTATTTTTTTTTTCTTTCCATCTGCATCAAAGATTTTCTATTTTTTTCCGCTGTTGCTTTTGCCATACAGCATCAGGGCTGTGTTCCAGCGGGTCTGTGTTGGGTTGATTGTGTAGCGTGCTTGGGGTTTGCTGCTCTCTGTGCTTTGGATCTGTCTCAGCATCAAGGTCCATTTCCTTTCTGTGGCTTTTAATAATTTCCTGTGATGCATTTGCTCATTGTTACGGCTGTATCGAAGCTGGATTCCTTGAGCTCCCAGTCTCTCTGCCCCAGCTTTGCTTTTGCACGGACTTTGCCAGGAAGAACAGCAGAAGGAGCATGGGCTGGTTGTGACACTTGTATTGTGAACTGAGAAAAGAGTTTGGGGCATGTTTGTGGGAGGATGGTATGGCTCAATTTCATATACAAAGCAGGCATATGTGTTCAGTAATGGGTCTAGGAGCTGGAAAAGGCACAAGGAGGGCTGTATTATTCCAAAGTAGAAAGAGAAGTAAGTAAGACTGTTCATGCAACGTCGTGGCTGAGCCCTTGCAGCCAAGTACTTGGAATGCCATCAGCTCAAGAGAGCAGAGCCAGTCACCAGACATAGTGACCAGGCTGAGGCTTAGAAACAGCACAATAAATTCCTCTCTGCCATAGCAGTGATTAGCTTTGACATGAGTAGGTTCAGAGCACTTTGCAAAGCTGACTTCTATTCTGTGCCCATGTTGATAAAAAAGAGAGTGACAAAGCAACATATCCACATAACCCTGTTGGCCCTTACAGAGCCTGGGGTGAAACTGGGATTGCTGAGGTCCCCTTGCAGTGCTTTATCATCCTCTCAGTGTACTTTAAAGACCTTGAGCCTTGAGGCACCAGTCCCACATTTCCTCCTGTTCTCCTGTGAGGGTGCATGTTCCCACTGGTGGTACATCCCCTTCTGTTTAAGGAAGGTGGGGGATGATGTTGCAGAGAAGGGAAAACCTTCATGAGCTGAGCATGACTGAAGGACTCTGATGTGTACTTCTGCTGCAATTGAACAATGTTCATAGAAAGCAGAGTTGCACAGCTGAATACTCAACAATGAGGGAAGAGAAACATGCAGCCCTCCTATGCTGCCTTGTGCACAGGTGTTATGGTTTTTGGGTCTTTTGTTTCAGCCTGGTGACTGATTTTTGTAGCATCCCATTTGTTTGCCACAGCAACAAGCTGTGATCCAGGAAAAAACCCCAGTATTCATTCTTGTGCAGGGTGAGGATGGGAGCTCAGTGATCAGTACAGCTTGTGGTTTAGCCTGCCCTTTCCATAATCTATTAATTCCATAGCCTTTCTGATGTAATAAATTTATTCCTTTATTTCTTTTTTTTTCCTATCCCTTTGCAGCCCTCCCTTTGCCCCAACCCCTGTTCCTGGAAGGAAGAGCCATCCCAAAGACAGCCTTGATTGCATGGGTAAGCACTCTTGGTGGTTTGTATTTGCTTAAAAGTATAAAAAGCATGTAGTAAAGAGGCTGGATAAAGGCTGTTAGAGAGACAGCACTGCATGAAAAGTAATTAAAAGCAATTAAGCAAACCAGCTCTGTTGCTTGGATTATGCTTCAGAATTGACCTTGCAGTGATCAAACATCAATGTTCTCTAAAATCAAAAGACCCAGAGCATCAAACACAGGCAGGGCTGCTCTTCCCTTCATTAATCCTTCTAGACTCTGCAGCAATGCTGGTAGCACTAAAGAACCTTTGAGCCAGGTTTGGGAATCAATTTACAGTCCAAACAGGGCAGTAAAGACCCTGAAGTAAATGGATGCAAGTAAAGCTCTTCAGAGATTTGTGTTGAAAGAAGTTGCTGAGAGGGACGTGCTCTTGTGTTTGGAGACAACTGTGAGGTGCTGATGAGCTGGAAACAGCTTTGTGGGGTCACATTTTGTCTCTTTTAGTACCTGGAAGTTGCCCCTTCAGGATCTTGACTTCCTACATAGCAAAACCCAACTCTCTAAGGAGTTATATCTGTTCCACTTGCATTAATATTAATCTGCAACAGTGCAAAGGCTGTACAGAGAAGCTGTATTGGTAACTTGCACGGATCATGGGTTACTGCTTAATCACTTATAAACATCCAGCTGGTTAAATCATGGAAACTCTGTAATATTGTAATGACTTGCACTATTAAAAATGAGCAAATGGCAGCCAGCCTGTGGCAGGAGGACTCATTCCTGGCCTGAGGCAGGGCTTCTAGATAGAACTGCAGAGAAGAAGCTGCAGTCAGGCCACGTTGCTGAAGGTTTTAATGCTTCCCCCGTGGCATTTTGCTTTGAGACACCACTCGGCACCATTGCTCACACGTGGCTCGTCGAGAACCTCTTGCCCTGTCCTTGTTGCTTCTCCTGCTGACCATATTTCAGCCATTATGTGCTCCTTTTGGCAATCATGCTCAAGTGCAGCAGAGGCCAGGAACAGCCTCCAAGGAGCGGCTGCTGGCCCCAGGCTAAGACAAACAAACAATCAGAACGGGCTGTGTCATTAGAATTGGATGGAGGAAAAACAGCAGGTGAAAGATGGGGGGGAAGATGACAGATGTTTTAATCTCGAGTTATTTGGTGCTACCAGCAATGGCTTCCTGTGCTGCGGGTTTTATTAAAGAAGTATGTTCTCCTCTTGCATGTCCATCCATCTCTCATCATCCCATGTCTAAACTCTGCTGGTTTTTAATCCCTTCTTTATACTCTATCTTTCTAGCATTTAATCAAGGTAAATATACCAGTTTGAAGCTCTGGGGGTATAAATTGGTCCCTGGATTTCAGAGGTGAGGAGTCATGTCGGAGGAGAAAGAGGGAAGAGATTGTCCATTGTTGGTCAATGCATTTCCATGGAAATAGCTGATATCAGAGCAAAAGATTTTGGAGTAGATGGATCTAGGCCTGACCATGCCTGGCAGCTCTGTTTCCACACAGATTTTTGTTTTTTCCATGTGCAAATAAGATGTTTAGTTCTGCCTTGGAAACCAGGCATGGTCTATGTTAATCCCCTACCTTGTATTTAAGAGTGTGGTCCAGGATCCATAAATTCAGCAGTTAAACCTCTGCTTTAGGGGCATCAAGATCTGTGTGCCTAACCCTGATTTTCCACAGAGGAGTGTGTGACTGTGGACACATTTCAGAGGGAGCCTTGGGGAATGTAGGGTTCTGTAAATGAACAGCTTTTCAATTCATTCTTACCTTTAATTCAGCGTTTTCCTTAAGAAATGCTCCGGGAATTTGATACTGAGCTGATCTCAAAAACATGTGTGTCTTCTTCCCTCCTGTCAGATTTTGACATCCCATTCTGTGAGAGGTTTGGGAAAGGTGGGACCTTCCCAAGGCAGTATCACCTCTCCCAAAGCCGCAAGGACTACAGTGACGGTAAGAAAATTATGGAGGGTCATGGAGGGAGGTGATCAGTCCAGGATCTTGATGGCTGGTGACTTGGGAAGGAGAGACTTCTAATAAAGGGAGAACCACCAAGTAATCTCGGATTCACTTGTGTGTTATGAATAGCATCCCCTGTGAGACCTTGTGGCTCTGCCCTTGGGAAGTGCTGAGCATCTGCAGCCTGTATGAAAGTCAGTGCTGAGCTCCTCTGCTGCTTGCACCAGCTGTTTTATCTTAGCCATGTGGATGATTGGCATTTCTTATCCCTTGTAAAATCAACCTTTCTGTTTCCCTAAATTGCTTGCTTTCGAGCATGCTGGTTTGTGACCTTTACAGCAGGTTTCTCACAGAGCTGTGGGAAATCCCTGAGCAATTTCAGGGTAGCAGGTTCTGTTCTTTTCTCTGTTTTAAGCTGGTGAGCTCTGAGCTTTGGGGACCACTCCATCACCTTTTTCCTGCTTGCTCTTTCACTCTGTGAGGCTGCAAGTGGTGGGAGGCCAAACTGAATTAGAATCAAAGTCCCTGGGGAAAAAAGTAGTGAGTACATGCAGAGAGCATATTGAGCCTTCCAGAATGAACTTCATCTCTCACTGACACCTCTGTGAAAGCAGGTCTGGCACTGCTGTGTGGTCATTTGCATTGTGAACTTAGGGGATGGCAGGAATAATTTGCAATGTAAATCCCTGCCTGTTCAGTGTTTAATTGTGATTAACAGCCAACAAACCCCCTAATGTAATTAAACTGTTGCAAACCCCTCTGGAAACATCTGCATTAGATATAATTCCTGCTGTTATCAACTCTTAAATTGAATTTAAAATGTTTGCAGGGCTTTGCTTTAGTTTAATTACACTTGTTTTGTTTGGTTTGAAGAGGAGGATCTGGGCAGTGACGTGAGAAGGTAGATCCAAGCTGGTGTGTGTGTGTTCTTGCTGTAACTTTCCCCCTTTTCTCCTACAGGCCGGAGGACTTTCCCCAGGAGTTACTTCCCACAGGAAAACCTGTTTCAGCTTGTCCCTTCCAGCCGAACCAAGAGCTTTAATGGGGACAGCAAGCTCAGCACCTTGCAATATGATGAGTACAGGCCCAAGTGTTGGAACAATTGTGAAAAGGGTCTGCAGGTCTTCAGCAACTCCCCTACGAAAGCCAGGAACTGTGAGTGAACCAAAGCCCCAAGGGCCTGAGCTCTCAGTAGAGCTGGGTCTCAACACAAAATTGAGTTACCATGACCTGCTGAGTTACTGGGCACCAACTGAGCCCACCATGGGTGAATGCACTTTGGTTGCACCCCCAACACAAGGCACATTGGATGGGCTTATATCTCAGTGAGAAAGATTTAATACAACACACTGTATCTTACATTGGCCTTAAGCTGAGAGTGTGTGTGGGGTCAGCTGGTGGTCAGCACTTGCTGGGTTGCAGAAAATTGCTTGTGTGTTGGACTGTCAGTGTGCTCACACAGCAGAAGCTTCCCAGGAGATTTGGGATGTGGGAGCAAATGCATCCAGAGGCTCCATTTCTTGGAGGTGACATTGTTGTCACCCCAGCACCTAGAGAGCAGACTCCTCTGCTATTGCAGGACTGCACATGCTGTAGAAGGGCACAAATCCAAAAATACCTTCAGTGATAGATAAAAACCTAGGAATGATCATTGAGATAAAACTCCTTGCTGGTGCCTGCCTGAGTTGCTGCTCAGCCGTGCTGTGTCCTACTAAACACTCTCAGAGCAGAGGGGGAAATCCAACATCGGCTAAGAAAACAGTTTTTGGAGGAAGGGCTGTTAATGAAATAGGACTTTTCTGGGACTTGCTATTTCATGCTAATGCAGGCTGGGAGACATCCCCCACATGTCAGTAAACACCACTGCAATTAAAATTGGTTTGTTCTGGTGCCTTTGGGGAGGGTGGCTCTGACTGCCCTGCATGCTGTGGGGTGAGCTGGACTCTGATGCTGAAGTCTCCCTGCTTTACTCTTCTCTGAGCCCTCTCCTTTCTCATGTAGCCCTGCAGGCACCTGTGAACTGGAGGCTGGGGAAGCTGCTGGGAAGAGGAGCTTTTGGGGAAGTTTATCTCTGCTACGATGCTGACACTGGCCGGGAGCTGTCAGTGAAGCAGGTGCCTTTTGATCCTGACAGCCAAGAGACAAGTAAAGTGAGTACGAGGGTGTGGCTGTGTTCTGCAGCACCTTGTGGGGCTGGAGGCTGAGAGGAGAGGTGTCTCTGTCCCTGGTGGAAGGCTGTGTGTGGAATCAGGGTGTTGTTTTCCCTCTCCAGAGTGGTCTGGAATGGCTTGTTGCACCAGTCAGAGTGCTCTGGTGACTTCTCTGCCTCCTAGCTCTTTGGTTATGTTGGCCTGCTGTGTCTCAGGTATCATCTCTTGCAGGTCTGTCTGCTCTTCCTTAGTTTTATCCTTCTTGCTCCCTTCACCTTCTTCTCATTTTGAGCTTCTTTGGGCACTACATTAGCTTTGCTGGTGACTTCATTGACACTTTTCCAGAAAAGCTCCTTGAACACAAGTAATAATAAGTAAACTTGTCTCAAACTCAAGCCCTTGTGTATCCCATCTGTCTTTCTCCTTACTTTTCTCTTAGGGCAGTGCTCCTCATATTTGAGCCTCATGTGGCCAATGTCTCCCTGGGCAGCTTCACAGGCACTACACAAAGTGTGCCCAGCATCGAGCAGTATTTGGATAATATTCCCAAAGTTACCTTTGCCTTTCATGAGGACACATGTCTGTTTTGTTACAGGAGGTGAATGCTTTAGAATGTGAGATTCAGTTGTTGAAGACTCTCCGTCATGACAGGATAGTGCAGTACTATGGGTGCTTGAGGGATCCTGAGGAGAAGAAACTCTCTATCTTTGTTGAATACATGCCAGGGGTAAGTTTGGTTCCTGCTAAAGATTGCCCTGAGAGGCAGAAAACAAATTGAGACTGTCCTGGAGTTTGGTGACATTTGGATCTGGAGTTAAGCTGTCCAGCTGAGCTGCACTACAGCTGATGAGCCAAACTAAAGCAATGAATGCATCTCTAAGGCTTGGGAAAGCTAAGGATGTGAGTCAGTTGTCATGGTGAAAGCCCCTCAAACATGCATTGGGTGAAATGAAAAGTCTTGCAGGCAGGTTTTAGGGTTGAATCCTGAAGCAGGGTGTGTTCACAGTCTGGAATCTGAACTTGGTGAATGTGGAACATGATCCAGATCTGGCTCCAAACACTGTGTCTTGAGCCCATCCTTAAGTATTTATTGCAAATCCCTGCAGGAAAAACTAATAGTACAACTGTCCACCCACAGCTGTCACCAATTATTTGTAGCTTTCAGCATGTGTGTATTAAAAACAGTGTTACACATTTAGAGTCTTGTGTTGAGGACAGAGCTTTTTGTGGGTAGTGTTATCCTCTTGTGCAGGAGTGGCTTCAATTTGTGACTTTCTGATATAGGATAAAATAACCCTGGGAAAAAAAAGGTTAGAAAGCTTTGAACGAGTCTAAGCAGGGTCTGGGGAATGTACATGGATGAGTTGAACATCTCTTTCTGTTTGGGAGCTTGTGAATTACATCAGCCATTAGACAAAGTCATCAGTTGGTGTCAACCAGCATAACCCTATTTACATTGCTGGAGGATCTGTTCTTCTAATTCCCTCCTGTCCAGCTGGATTTGTTCCCCAGAGTGTGGGAGAATAAACCCTTGTTTATACAGAGATTTGTAAGGTCAGGAGGGACAATTAGGTCATCCAGTTGCAAATAATTTTGGTCGTTAGTAAACGCACTAGAAGCTCTCCTAACACATCTTGCATGTGAGTGATCAGGTGGACTTCCACACGTTTGAATCCCTTCCAAGCCATGTTCTGCCTCTCTTCCTGTGGGCAGGCATCTCATTTTCAGGCCTTACCATGAGGTGTGGACTCAGAAGAGTAAATCCCGGGAATTTCAGCAGTCCCCTTGCAGCTTATTCCACAGCACACTGATGTTTGTTAGCAGCCAGGAAACCAGCATTTGATGCTGGGGCAGCATCCAGCGGGGCTGGAAGTTCAGTGTTTGTTTTTTTAAATGATAAACCCGAGCTCTGACCAAATACAGATTGACTTTGCTGCAGCAACAACAGTTCATTTCACAAAAGCAGGTCAGGGCTTTGGTTTTCAAGGCTGGTGGAAGGGAATGAGTTCCCAAGCCTCGCAGGACAGCAAGGACAGCAGTTCTGCTGAGTCGGGCCAAACTTCCAGTTTTAGGCACTCAGCTTGGCAAAATCTTCACAGAACCAAGCTTTGGGTGCATCATTGGCTTGACATTCTTAGGATGGCCTCCAGTTAATAGCTGACTCTGTAGTTTCTGTCCTACCCACAAACTATTTTTTTTTAATTTATGCTTGGAAAACAGAACGGTCCTTTTGACCACAGGCTTCAAAGAACCTGTTTCTCCTTCTTGTTCATTGTCCCCCATCAGGGTAAGGGAGGGCAAGATAAGATAGCTTATTTGGTTTTGGGTGAGGGAACATTTCCTGCATACAGGTTGTATGAAAGGATCATTTAGAACATCTCAGCTTACTCCAGCAGTGCTGTGAAAGGGAAAGAAGAGGCTCATCCACAGGATCACCACCAGTCTCAAGAGAAGCCAAAACAGTAGCTGGGCAGAGCAACAGCAGAGCTGGGTGGATGTGGAAAAGCTGATATAGTTTGACAGATTGACTTGGAGCAGAGCAGCCACTGTTCCCAGAACAGAAGGACTGGCAATCTTGGACCAACCCCAGAGCTGCAGGACAGGCAGAAACAGGATGAGCTTCCCCTTCTGTTTCCCAGATAACCTGAGTACTGGAGGTAGAGCTGAGTGTGAACCCCAAATCTGCCTCTAGTTCATCCTGTTAAAAACCAGCTGTGGTGCAGTGAGACACATCCATTTCCAAGAAAATATAGTTAAAACCAAGAGGACCAGCCTCTTGCAGATGGTGGATGTCTGCACCCCTCTTGCTTTCCTCTGTTCAATACAATCAAACCATTTTGAGAAATTTAAGTAGAAGAAAACTGTCTGCCCTGGGTCTTCCTGCTGGGGCAGTTTGGGGCTGGTTGTCCCTCATGGGCTGTGGGTGCTCCTTGCTGTGCAAAGTTTTGTGAGGAGGATTCACAGAAGACTGACTCATCTGGGCCCTGAAGAACTTGCTCTCTCTACCAACTACCTGAGAGGAGGTTGTAGACAGGTGAGGGTCAGTTTCTTCTCCCAGGTAACAAGCGATAAGACAGGAGGACATGGCCTCGGGTTGTACCAGCAAAGATTTAGATCGGATATTAGGAACAGTTTCTTCACTGAAAGAGTTGTCAAGGATTGGAACAGGCTGTTCAGGGAAGTGGTGGAATCACAATCACTGGAAGTGTTCAGGAAAAATACAAGGTTTAGTGGTGGACCAGGCAGTGCTGGGTTAATGGTTGGACTTGATGACCTCAGAGGTCTTTTCCACCCTTAATGATTCTAGGAATTTAATTAGTGAAATTTATCTTCTCACTTGAGTTATAATTCCTCATCAGTTTGGTCCATCTCCATGAGCTATCAGTGACACCCATCCAGCCACTAGGGGGGGAAAAAGGTCTTTAGTGTTGGCAGGAGGCAGCACTGACATGCACCAGAGATTGTATGTTTTGCTCCGCTGGGATCTGGGACATGAGGACAAGTCTTTGCTCCATTCACCACTTAGTGGATTTTTATCTTGCTGTTTCTACAGAGAATGGTTTGGGTTGTATTGAGCTGGACGATGAAGTGGTCAAGAAAGTTTTAGAAGTTTCTCTGACACGATAATTCCACTGGTCCTCACAGTTGGTGTGTGTTATTTCTTTGCATCAGGGCTCAATAAAGGACCAGCTAAAAGCTTACGGTGCTCTGACCGAGAATGTCACACGGAAATACACCAGACAAATCCTGCAGGGGGTCTTCTACCTACACAGCAATATGATTGTCCACAGAGACATTAAAGGTGAGTGGATAATACAGAGGTTTCTTGCTTGCTTGGATTTGTTCAACCCAGCCTCCCCCAGCCCCAGTACAGATTCTTGTGCACAACATAGTGTTGGGTCAGATGCGTAAAATGTTTTGGCCCTTTCCCTTCACCAGGTTGAAACATGAGATTCTTGAACAAGCAAATGAAATGAAAATATTGTGCTGTCTTGTCTCAAGACGGATTTGTTGTTAACTGCCCTTACAAACCTGAAAACCTGGTGTAACAAACCCAAGAATTGAGAGGCCCTGGCATTCAGAGAAGTCTGGGGTTCTGTTCTGCTCTCTGTGGGTGGGGAGGATGATCTGTCAGCTCCCATTCACTGCTCACTTTTCAGGAACTTGCTGAGTGAGAGCATGCTGGTGGAAATCAACCCTCTTGGAGAGCAGCTGCCTTAGGCAAGAAGGATTTTACATATTGTTGAGACCAACCCCACAAAGGCCCTCTGGGCTCCCTCATGTCCAGCTCCTTGCCCATGCCTTTCCTACTCTCATCTCTGTAGCCACTTGAGTTCATGCTGCTGCTTCATCTCCTGGGGGTTTTGTCTTTTCTTTTCACCTCAGGTGCCAATATTCTGAGAGATTCTGCTGGAAATGTGAAACTTGGAGATTTTGGGGCCAGCAAACGCATCCAGACCATCTGCATGTCTGGGACTGGGATTAAATCTGTCACAGGAACACCATACTGGATGAGCCCAGAGGTTATCAGTGGAGAGGGCTATGGAAGGAAAGCTGATGTGTGGTAAGGAATACAGTAGAAACCCCACCACTGCTACTTAAACAATCCTATTGGGAAGTTGTGATGGGAGCAACAGGTGTAGCTGGTAGCTGGGAGCAGTGCAAAGGATGGAAACAGGGAGATGCATGTTAGGATCAACTATGCAGATATCCAGAGGGAGCTTGTTGTAGCTGAAGGTCACAAGTCAGGAGCACTCAGAATCACAGCTTGCTTTTGGAAGCTCTTGTCTTGTGTGAGTGTCATGTTCAGCTCAGCCCCATAACTACTTTTTCATTCTGGAGAGCAGGTTGATAACAAATTTCACTAAAAGAGCTGTTGAGTTTTGGTAGCCCTGATTTTCAGTTTGCTAAGCTGAGCTCAGAGACTCAGGGG
>VYZS01084542.1:0-18217 GCA_013400695.1 Neodrepanis coruscans | reverse complement strand
GGGGTTTGAAAGGAGAATTGGGACTCTCATTTGCCGCCCTGCCGGAACCCAGAAAAAAGCCATGGAGACAACAGAGACGAAACTGCTAGACATCCTGGTTTACTTTAACGCNACATGACCACCTATCCTTTTTTCTGTTGGCTGTGCTAACCAAAACGATCTTTGCACTATAAAAGTACATGAACTTGCAATAAAGAAGAGACTCCATTTGGGGAGTTCACTCGGCCCCTGTATAATATTGTATATAGTCTTTCTTTCCTGGATCATCTGAAGCACCATGCAACTCTAAGGCCCTGTCCTTTTTGTAGTGGCTGTGATTTCAGAGAGTCCTGTCCAACACTGCCAAATTGCAAAGCCCTGTCTAAAGGGACCCTGCTACATAAGCGCTCATTTTCTCTGCTCCTGCAAACTGTAAGTTATACAGTTTCATTGTTCAGCATGATAGTTCTTTGTCTGAAAGATTAAGGCAGGCTTTGCTATATTGTGTTATTATTTTGAGAGCTAATGTGCATAAAGAAAAGGAAAGAAAGAAAGAAAATACAGAACACAGTTAGCTTGGATTTCCAGTGACCTTGGGGTGTTTAGTGAAAATGTGATTTAAAATATGATTTAAAAATTGAGTAACAGACAAATNCAACAGAGACGAAACTGCTAGACATCCTGGTTTACTTTAACGCTTCTTGTTTGGTTGTTTGTTTTTTTTTTCCCCTGGGAGGGAGAGGGGGCGGGAGGACTTTTTTTTGCTGGGGCCGTTTCTATTACTTGGTTTTGTTTAAAAGAACGGGCAAACCCTCTCTCTCTTTGTTCCCCTCCCCTCCCCCCATTCGGTTCCTTTTTGCTTTCCCTTTAAATTTAATAAATTCTGTAGCATTTAATTTTGTTTACTGTGTTAAACTAACACAACGGGTTTTGATTATTTCCAGACAGCATACCAATATATGAATGTGTTTTTCAAATGTGCAAGCAAAGGAATCAATATTTTCTTAAAATGTAGATTTCTGAAAGTGCCAAAGAAATCTCAGAACTTTAAGTCTGTTGCAGAACATAGAGCTGTATTTACAGTGTGTCTAAGCTTTTAGCAAGCTGTGTATGTCAGATGGAAAAAGCAGGATAGCAAGAAGCAGAACATGATAGAGAAAATGACATAATGTCCGAAGGATGTAAACAACTTCTCGTGATCTGCTGTGGCTCTAAGACATTGGTAGAACTGACCCCTGCATAATACATGACCACTATTCCATGGAGTATATAAGAAGGATGAATTTGCAATAAAGGGAGACTCCATTTGGGGAGTTCACTCGGCCCCTGTATAATATTGTATATAGTCTTTCTTTCCTGGATCATCTGAAGCACCATGCAACTCTAAGGCCCTGTCCTTTTTGTAGTGGCTGTGATTTCAGAGAGTCCTGTCCAACACTGCCAAATTGCAAAGCCCTGTCTAAAGGGACCCTGCTACATAAGCGCTCATTTTCTCTGCTCCTGCAAACTGTAAGTTATACAGTTTCATTGTTCAGCATGATAGTTCTTTGTCTGAAAGATTAAGGCAGGCTTTGCTATATTGTGTTATTATTTTGAGAGCTAATGTGCATAAAGAAAAGGAAAGAAAGAAAGAAAATACAGAACACAGTTAGCTTGGATTTCCAGTGACCTTGGGGTGTTTAGTGAAAATGTGATTTAAAATATGATTTAAAAATTGAGTAACAGACAAATAATTTGGGGTTGCTGTTATAGCTGTATTGGATACTAGGAAAAGTTCAAAACTTTATGAAATTTAGCCATAAAAGTCTCAGTTCTATCATTTCGGAAAAAAAAAACCATTGCAAATAGTATTCAGTAATTTGCAAATTCAGTAATTGCAAACATTCAAATTAAGATGGTTGAAGTTGTAAAATTGAGATTTCCTCTTGGATAAATAGCTATAGAGTCTTGGTTAAAGTCACTGCTTAGTCTGAGCAGTGGCTTGAGACATTGACTTCAGACAGAAAAACTATATCTGAAGTCAAACTTTGCAAGAGGATTCTGGATATTGTGGCTCAGCTAATTATTTAGAGAACTTCTGTCAAGAAAGTGAAATCCAAATGAATGATCCCCCAGAGCTTTTGAGAGCATGAGAAAGAAAGATGGAAGTGGAGCAGAATCTGACTCAGCTTTGTGTAGTCTCTACCAACCAAGGATTTTGATAGACTCAACAGTTCCTCTGTCACATTCTTTAGATGTTTTCTATTAAAAGAAAAATATTTAGCTAATACTTTTCTTCTTTAGCAATGAGGAAATGTTTTACTTTTCTCTCCAACTACTGCTTCTTTTTATTGAAGTATGTGTTAATGTTATACTCTGGTTGATTATATTATTCACCATTTCTCAATAGGATTTTCTGTCTGAGACAAAAACATAGTTTACGCAGGAACATACATCAGGACGTGACCTGGTCCAACTCTGTGCTCAGAGCAGGGTCAGCCAGACCAGATTGCTCGGGACATGTCCAGTTAACTTTTGAATATCTTCAGGGATGGAGACTCTACAGCCTGTGTGGGCTACCTCTACCAGTTGTCAAGGACTCTAAATGACTATAATTGTTACAATTACTAACATAATAGAAACTTGTCCAAGGTCCTAGAAGGAGCATGGACTTAGTGAAGAAGTATTGAGTTAGGTATAGGGTATATAAAGCTTGCTATAACACTCAATAAAGGTCATCGATCACCCATAGGAGTCCATGCCCCATATGCCACATCCCCCAGCAGTTATTTATACACATTGATTAGGTTCCCCTGAGCCTTCTCTGCTCCAGGTTAGAGAGTCCCAGCTCTCTCTAAGTTCCTTCTGATTCCCCCCGTCACCTTTTTGGTTGTTTGGAAATGGTTACCAGGATTGTTTGCCCCATCACCTTCCCAGGAACTGAAGTGAGGCTAATCAGCCTGTAATGCTCTTGATGCTCTGTCTGGCTCTTCCTGAACATTTGCTTGTGTGACATTTGCTTTTTCCCAGTTGCCATAACCTTTCATAGGTGATTGGCAGTTGTCTGGTCCTGGGGACCTGTGTTCATCCAGGTTGTCTAAAGATTCCCTAACCTGACCCTCCTCCAAAGATAAGTCTTCCTTGCCTCCAGAATGCTTCTCAGGTCTCAGGGGCATGGAATTTCTGAGAGCAAACTTTACCAATAGAGCCTGAAGTGAAGAAGGCACTCAGTACCTTGGACATGCCAGTTTGTAATTTGGCCTTCTTCATGACCCGTCACCCCATTCCCTGACCCATTTAGCAGCGATTCTACAGTTTTCCCTGGTCTTCCTTCTGCTGCTGAAGTTCTGAGGGAGCCTTCTTGTACCCATTCACATTCCTTGCCAGATTCCAGTACAGATGGTTTGTGACTTTAATAAACACATCCTGGCAAGGTAAGATAGTGTCTCTGTATTCTTACCAGGCCACCTGACCTTGTTTCCACTTCTTGACCCTTCCTTTTTATGTTTGTCAGCACCTCCTAATTTATCTATACAGGCCTCCTGCCATTTTTGCTTGGCTTCCTCCTGCACGTATAGAAGACTCGCTCTTGAAGTTGGAGAAGGTAACACTTGGAAATCAATTTCTTCTGGCCTCTTCTCTCCATATCCCATGGCATACTTTGAATTCAGCCCCTGAATAGACCAACATCTTCTGTTCTGAGGTCCAGGTATGCAATACTATTTTTTGCCATGCTCCCTTCCCTCAGGATCCTAAACTTTGGCATCTCATGGTCACTACAGCCAAGGTTGCCTCTGCAAGAAACCACTACCCTCTGATCTATTAAGTGAGAAAACAGGACATAAATTTGACCTATCTGTGTGACAGAACCTGTTTAAGTTTTTTGAAAGTAATTGTAGTGAGACACTTTTTTCTTTTAAAACCAAAAGAATTAATCCTTCAGGGGCAACATTATAATGTTTCCGGAATTTTACAAATTATTTCAGGGCAGGAGGTGAGATGAAATGGAGAGGAAATGGATTCAGGGAAGTCAGAGGGGAGCAATAATAAATCTGGGTGTCTGAAGGATAACCATAGACCAGGTCATGGGTGGGCCAGCTTTCTGCTTTCCATGGTCCTCATAGGGAAGAAATTATCCCTGTTTCAGGTAGTTCCCATCCATTCTCTCACTTAGTCCACAAAAGCCAGATTCCCAAGGACTGTAACAGGAGAGCACGGGATTAGAACAACACAAGTAGAAATACAGAGGCCTCTACATTCAAGATTTTACCCAGACTGAGAGAGGTCAAGTAAGATGCAACCCCTGACAGGTCTGTACTAAACTTTCTGTTATTTTATTTCACTTTTTTAGCAGCTTAGAGACAGAACCATCTGAAGAATACCTACATTAATTTTGATTATTTGATTATTTTAGGACTGCTTTTCTGAACAGATGAATAGAAGCCTGCAGGAAGCATACAGTTTACTTCATATTTATATGCTATTGAAAAACTCTTGTTGTGGAGTACTCCGATAATTCATTTGTAGACTTAAAAATTTATGTTAAAAGACTTCTTTGCATTTTGGTTTATGTAGCGGGTTCGTTATTGACAAGTAATTTTCCACTTAGAATAAGAGTTGTATTTCAAATCACATACTCTAGAGAAGAAAAACTAAAATGGTAAGTGGAGCATATAAAAATGATGCTAAAACTAACAGTTCCAGTGAAGAAAAAAAATATTAGGGGATTTTTTTAAGTCGGTTTTGCAAAGAGATAGGTCCATGTATAACTTATTTTGTTTTGGTTTTATAGCACTGTTGCCAAAAACAACATCAAAAAGTAGTGGAAAATCCTTATTAAGTCATTTAGCCTATTCCTCAAACCCCTGCCAGAGCAGGGTTATTCCTCAGAGTGCATTTTCCACTTGGATTGTCTTGTCCAATCTCAACTGTGTATGACTCAAGCAATGGGTTTTCACCACTTCTCTTGGGAGATATCTCTGCAGCATAATAGATCTTATTAATAGGATATTTTGCTAAAAGTTTCTTCAGTCAGTTTTAATCCATTAGTTTTACTGACGTGCTACTGGATCACCATAACCAGCACATCTTTCCTGCTAGTTTTCCAGTCTTCAGATTTTTGTAGATGACCAGAACACCTTCTCTTTGCTCCTACTCATCACTGAGCTTAGGTTGCCTACCAGGATATAGAACTTTTTTTTTCACTATGTTTCACAAGACAGTTTCTGCACTTATTTTCATTGCCAGTTTGTTGACTTTGATATCCTAGTTCTTTTCCTTCTTGTTTCTGTTCTTGTTTGGTTTCACCTGAAAGGGACTAGTATCAGATTTCAGTTACAGCAAAGAGTATTTGTGATTGGTTCAGAGAATTTTTCTCTTTCCTGCTGAAGAGGGCTGTTAAGACATTTATAATATGTTCTGAAACACCAATACAGGTTGGTATTTCATTTGCAAAATGTTCTATGCTATTTTCAGAAATAAGGGTTATTATTAAAAATGAAATGTCATATAAGGTTTTACGTTTCACGATTTCACATTCCAAGTGCCTTTCATTATTTTCTCTTGCAGGAGACATTAATTATGAATAAAACCTTCTTTCTACCTGGATCTAAAATATTCCCTCCTCATTTAATTGTTTGCTCATGGTGTGCAGCCAGCCCCATATGGGACTCTTGGTCTTTGTCAGGCTTGGAGGAATAGGGAGAGACCATCATAATTCATCAATTATTAATTTCTTTTCTGTTTTATAATATGCTGCAATAGAACACTCTTCGATGACATATTCAGAGAGCTGTTCCTTGAAGGATGGCTCAGGTTTTCTCAGACATTTGTTTGTCCAAAGGCATTTTGGATGTTCCAAAAAATGAACCCAGCAACCATTGTAGAGAATGTGTATGACTAACAGTTTCATTGAGTTTTCTCATTTACCCTTTAGAAGTCATATGTATATGACATATGACATTTAATCTTATAAATCTGTCCTCTCACTTTTTTTTCGACCACCAACTTGACATCCTCTGCAACTCTCATGTAAAAGCCATTTTGTTCTTTTGTAAAAGCTGTGAAAAGATATCTTAATTTTAAACTAAAAATACATTATTTAGTTTTGGAGTTCTTATGAGTAAAAAGTAATAACACTTGGAATTTCTGCAACTTTCATATACAAATGCACAATGGATCATATAATTCCTTGTGTAGTTAATTCATGAATTAAATGAATTTAAAAAATATGGGGTTTTTTGCTTTTAATGGAGAGAAATATGGAAAGATATAGCCTTATTTCTGCATATGTTATGCTGTGTTAATCAAGTGAAAGGTGTCCCATGGCAGGAGTGCTGGAACAAGATGATTTTAAGGTCCCTTCCAACCCAGACCATTGTATGACTTTAATGCTTACAGGGCCTTTTTTTCCTTTCTTTTCTTTCCTTTTTGTTTTTTCATGTAAAGAGCTTCACTGAAAAGAGCCAAGTAAAGGGCTGGGATGAGTGTGCACGGAGGTGGCGGCGGGGCCAGGGGGAAAGCCCTGCAGTGTGGGGGGTGCCCCCGTTCCGTCCCTGTGGTGTGCTGCGGGTGGCAGGAGCAACTCCCGCCACCCCCCCATTGGTTTGCACTGTGGCAGCGGTGATGGGTGCAGCGTGGGGGAGCGCGTCTCTCCCGCGGCCATCAGCACCGGGCTGGGGGGTGCCACTGCCGGTGTGTGCCCAGAAGCCGCTGCACCTGTTGCCCCACTGGCTCACCCTGCCAACGTAGGCATGGCACAGGTGTGGCGTGCCCTAGTCCCAGCTGGCGGCGGCAGCAGGGGCGGCGGCCGAGCCTGGGGCAGCGGCATTGCTGGCCTCGGGGCAGCACATGGCTGACACTGTCATCCCGGCGCTTGGAGGGAGGTGGCTGCTGCTAGCAACCTCTCACCCACCTGGTTAAAGGGCAGTGCTGGTGTCGGGCTGAAAAACAGCAGGTTCAGCCCAGGTGTCCCCAGCACTGCGCACATGCGTGGCGGGTTTCCCGTGCACGCGTAACGCCAAATGAAGAATGCCGACAGCCCTCACAACAGGTGAAACCACTCACATGAGTGGCTGCTGCTGGCATGCGGGGGGAGGGCAGCCCGGTGCCAGTGCCTGGGGCCCCTGGGGAACCCCATGGCACTTACGAGCAGTCCCTCAGGCCCCGACCACAAGGCATTTTGGCAGAAAATTCCACCATATTGCCTTGTGGCAAAATCTCGGCAGGGGGGGAAGTTCCCGGGCACCGTGACCTGCACCGGGAGGGACCCCGAAATCACACAGGAATAGACTCTCTATAAAGCAGCAATCCCAGAAGCCCTCCTCCTCTTCGGGGCCTGGCAGTCAATCAGAGCTGCATCTCCACACATCTCTGCTTGGCATTTTTCCCGTGGTTCCGGCAGCAGCACAGCTTCAGCAACAGCGGAGGCAGTGCAGAGTTGAGGACCGCGTAACTAACCAGCCGTGGTATTTCTCTCCCCTTTGGGTTTTCCCCCCCGCCAGGGTTTCTTTTATTGTCCTGTTTTCCAGGAAACCTCAGAGCAGGACCTGGTGCCATTCCACCTTCCTCCCTTACTCCGTCAGCCCAGCAGCCAGCTCCTGGAGGAGCACAGTCTGTCTCCCTTACATTTGTTATTGTCGGATTTTTGTAAATAAATTCTGTTTGTTGGTCTTGATTTCTGTTGTATTCTCTCATCACTTTTAACGCCCCCTAGTGTCCAAACCAGGACATAGGGTGTGTGAAATTGTTTTGCTATTGAAATATGCTACTTAGTCTGAAAAACATTAAGAGACTATTTTCTAGTCCTTTCTCTCACAACTAATATTTGTCATGTTCAGCAAGGTTCTGTGTATGTGCTTATTCTTAAATGTTTCAACCAAGAGAGCTTCAAACAGTTCTCTTGAAGGTTGTTTTATAATGCAGTGAATTAATTTTAAATTTTATCCCATTTAAATTTACAAGAAACTTTTGAAGTCCTCATTACTTCTTTTTGTCCTTCATGCTTTTGTTATTATTTAAATGTATTTTGTTGCCTTTTTTTTTTTTTCCCTTTTCCTACCCTATTCTCCTTTTCTAATTCAGTGTAGGTCCACAATGTACAGGAGCCCACAACTGGCTCTTTCAGTCTTTCATTATGAAGCTTGAACAGAACGTAGAACAACATTAGTTCAATCAAATACGCGTTGCACCTACACTTAGCCTGTACTTTTTCTAGACTGAAGCACAGATCTTACTTTCTATGCTTACAAGTTTGCAATATTCTCCTACTCCTCAGCACTATTCTGGACCTTTTTACCCTACAAGAACCCTGTAGAACTCAGAAGGGGTTTCTGAAGGAATGAAGAGTAGTTCACAAGGATACAGCTGCAGGCTCAGAACCCTGACTGTAAGATTTCTGTGGGCAATGTTCTTGTTCTTTGTTTAATTACAGTATAAAGCACATATAAAATGGTTTATAAGCAGGAAAAAAAATTGTGAACCTTTAATCAGAACTGCTAATCACAGCTATTAAATGTGTTTATACAGAAATGGTAGGCCATTTTCCACTGTATTTTAAATCTCTTACACCCTCGCTAGTTTTAACAGAAAGAGGCAAGAGCAGAGGAGGAGCAAAACAGGTCAGGATTTATTTCTAGAGAAAAAAATCTAGATCTGGCATTTGAGGCTCCTGCTATAAAACACTAGTTCAGTTAATGACAAATTTGCTGAGATTTTTGTAAAATTTACAAAGAAGAAAAGATGCTAAAAACCTAAGCAGCTTTTCACAGATGTCAGTCAGTCTCAAAAGCATTGGCACACCCATGGAGAGATATGTCAAAGTGAAAAACAGGTGAAAGAGTATTTGTGATTTGACAAAGTACTTGATTAATCAAGTCAAAGATGGAAGCACTTTCAAATTGCTATTTGTTATTACGATACAGATTATTTCCGTAGATGCTAAAGACCCGGAGCAGACCCTATTTTTATTAGTCACTCTACAAACTTTTAGAAAGACATTGAAAGGATAAACCTCCTAATTGTGTATAATTGCTGGAAAATAAAAAAATATTCCCTGGACTATTTGCAATTATGTCATGTGCTTGCCTGGGCTGCAATATGTGTGCTTTGATAACTTACACTAAGTGAATCTTCCTAAATCTACTTTTTACTCTACTGGAGTAATAATTCCATAGATTACCTTAATGTTTGCCACTTCCATTAACTTAACTGACAACAGGCAAGCTGACTGACTTCTTATGGATTTACTAGATTGTTATAATTTTTTTTCACCTCCTATAGCTAAGTAGAAATGGAGAATTACCATTTCCAACGTATGTAATAGTATGTAACCAACTATGATCTTTATTTTATTCTCCTTATCAATTATTCTGAAATATCATGCCCTCTCCTCCCCTCATGTTTTGAAAAAGGCTCTCATAAAAGCAGTAAGCTACTGGAATATGTATCTCCCATAACTTTAAAATAGGTGATTAGAGTGATATGGAAAAAAATTATCCTGAGATCTAAATCCTGATGTGCATAATATTTTAAGGGAATTAGGAATGACAAGGGTTCACAGTATTTGTTCTATTCAAGGAAAAACAGTAATCGTTTCATTTTACTTTCATTATCTCTAGCTTCTTATGTAAGGAATCATAGTTTTACCTGATGTTTGAAGTTTTTTTAAAAGTATTTTTCTCATTTTCTTTCTTTGTCCTACTGCTAGGTTTTGATTACTTTATCTGACACAAATACTTACGGCCCAGCTCTGCCTTCAGATGAACAGGCACAATTCCCAGTGAAGTCAATAGGAGCTGCTCTTGGATATTTGAAAGAGGGTTTGGGGTCTTTAGCCTTAACACAAATTTTGACCAGGATCAAACATAGGGCTTTGATTTAGGAATTTGATTTAGAACCTAAAAGAAAGTTGTAGAGGGGCTATTTACTGGAGCAGGTAGTGACAGAAGTGAATGGCTTCAGATGGAATGAGAGCAGGTTTAGATTAGATATTAGGAAAAAAGTCTTTACTGTGAGGGTGGTAAGGTACTGGAAGAGGTTTCCAGAGAAACTGGGGATGCCCCTTCTCTGAAAGTGCTCAAGAACAGATTGGATGGAGCTCTGAGCAAAACCTGGTGTAGTGAAAGGTGTCCCTTTGGCAGGGGGATTGAAACTAGATGATATTTAAGGGCCTTTCCAATCCAAACTGTTCCATGATTCCATGAAATTATCAGCTGAGCAGAAGTCAGCAGTGGCCACCAACAATCCTGCCTTTCAGCCACTGCCCTGGGAGGACCACAGGGCCACGCAGCCACTTGGCCAAAACTGCACCTGCAGAAACTAGATGTTGACCTCAGACCAACAGAGCTGCTCTGTAGTTCCTTGAGGAGCTGATCCTGCGGAGATGCAAAACTGTAATACAGAGGAACTGGTAGTTAAAAACAAAAAATAAAACTGAAGAAATAAACAAACACACAAAAAAATACCAAAAAAAATCAAACTAAACCAACCAAACAGCAACAACAAGTGGAAATTACTATCAGAAGACCTACTGATGAAAGACTGTTCCAGGGATGCTGGCAGCATTTGAAAAGAATTTTCAGTTGTGTTTTTAATAACACTGGCCTACAGAATGAAAATATGTATTCTGCTGAGTTGTAATAAAACTGAGGAATGTCCTAGACCCCAAACTGAGTGTTATAAAACTGTTGTTTTCACATTTTCCTAATAAAATGCTGTGGCATTGTGAATATGTTTTTATTTTTTTATATAATGGCAGAAATGTGTTTATAGTAAAAAACCCTCTTTCAAACTATAGGCCATAGGACAGTGACTATAATTCATCCTGTTCAGGATTAGGGTTTGCTTCACTCCAGTCCAAACAAAAAACTGCAACATACTATTTAAAAACCTGTACTTTCAAAACACATCATAACATCCACCACACATTCAGGTCTGGGCTGACACTGCAGTTTGTGACAAGGTCAATCAGAAGTGTATCAAGCAGTTAGATGACAACGTGTGGAGTAAAGCATGACTATCTGGAATACTTGTGACAGGGGCCAGGTGTGAAATGGCAAACAGAACTGCTAAGTCATGGTATAATGAAATGTGCTCAAATTTCAGTTTTTGAAGTTTCCTTTCATCCCAAATGCTAAACACCCAAATAAATGTGAAGCCATTCTCTGACATGTGAGCACTGCATCTTTTTAGTAATATAAACGTGTGTAAATTTGCAAGGCAGAAATTAATGTGATTAGATGTATAAGAGCAGTCCTCAGTAGCTGAGTTGTACCAAAATTTCACGCTCAGGTAGAACATTCAGCAATAAAGCATACCAAATCAGAAAAGAGCTACAAATTCATTATGAATAGCAATATAAATGTCCTTTAAGAAGGACAAAGGAAGTTCATTAAAAGATTATGGGAATCCCTGTCATATCCAAATAGAAAGTACCATGCAATAAACTTATTTTCTCATTTTCTAGTCCTTCTGGTATGATGCTTGAAGTAAAAAGTATAGGGGTTTGTGGATATAACGTAAATTGCGAATGGGGCATTCAGTAACTGTAACAAAATAGAGCCACCAATGTCTGCATTAATAGACATTTTGATTGGTGCACTTGATTTTCTACTTGAGAGAGTATCAGTTTTATCTTATTTCACTTGAGAGGGCTGATCCCTTCATAACAAGTACCTACTCCACTATGAGGCATTGAATGCTAAGATCAAGCAATACTCTTTGTGGTTCTGCTGTTCCCTTCTGGGAACCACCTAAACCAAAGAAAAGAGGAAAAGACCAAATACACTTGAGGAGATCAGGACAGGAGCAAGCTTCAGCCTCTGAGCTGAGGCAGCCTCATGTTTTCATTACCTTGTGTTCATCACATACAGCTCTGCCAGAAAGATGACACTGCAGGGTTTTTTTTTAGAATGAGAGGGGCTCTGATGAGATTGCCTCAAGCCATTTAAGAAGCTAAGCATACAAAATATGATTTAGGATACAAGCTGAAACATGCTATCAGAACAAAATTTATGATAAAATTACATTACAGCTTCTCAGTCTGAAAGAATCTGTTTCTCCTTCCTATAAAACATATTGTGCCGTATGGCTGCTAACTGGCGTGGTCCCAAGCAGGCGACGCAGACTGACACAGGCCACAGACACATTGCAAGCAAGGAACTACTTTATTGGAAAATGCACTGATTTTTATACGTTTCTTGTATGATCACACAATGAATCTCACAGAATCATTGGCTTAGGGGTCTCAATCATGCAACCCTACAGTTTATATGATTGGTTGGTATATTACTGGTATTTAAAACAATAGGATATCATTTATCACTTATAGCTGTCAGAATACAAAGGAAAGACTCATTTCAGTGTCTCTTGAGGCGTAAGGACTAGGCCAATTTCAAGCCCACTGACACATAACTTAGAGAACTTTTCCTTTGAGGTCAAACACATCAACTACACCCACAGTGCCACACTCTCAGCAGGGAAACATTTTCGAAGCTCATTCACTTTCACAGAGCTACACAATTTGACACCAGGCGAGGATCTAGCCTAATATCAATTTTCTTCATAACATTTCAGCCATGGGTTTAATTCAGGATTAAATGTGTATTTCCTCGCACTGCCTACATTGTGTTCTTAAGATACCTATAGACAATTAAAAGACATATTATGTATTGATCAATACCAAAAAAGGAAAAAACCTAACAAATCTACTCAGACAAGGCTAATCAAGGTAGCAAATGCAGCTCTGAGTAAGAAGATATTTCAAGGGAGTTCAAAATGGTGAGAAAGGCTTGTGAACATCTCTGACTTGTAAATATCTGGAAATGTTTCTTCCAAACCACCTTTAAAATGGATGATTTACTGTTGAATGTCTCTAAGGATACAAGTCAAATAGGCAGATATTCCTGAGTTGAAGAATAAATTCAGAATTTGTTGTAGAAACAACTGAAAATATATGCTTCAAAGTATGAATTTCTTTTTATAAATTTTTTCAGCCTTCATTTTATTAAAATACCCTGAGGATATTTCAAAAGGGCACTAGGAAGATAAGCAGCTACAAAGATGATGAGGAGTACTGTGTATTTTTTATAAGGAGAGACTGCAGTAGCTGGGCCTGGTTAGTCTGAGAAGACTGAGAGGGGATTTCATTAATACATATAAACATCTTAAAAGTAGGTGCCAAGAGGATGGTGCCAGACTCTTTTCAGTAGTGGCCAGCAACAGGACAGGGAGTAATGTCCATAAACTAAAACACAAGGAGTTCCACTTCAACGTGAGGAAGAACTTCTTTATGTTGAGGGTGGCAGAGCACTGGAACAGGCTGCCCACGGAGGGCATGGGTGTGGCTCTGGAGATATTCCAAACACACCTGGACACATTCCGGTGTTTCTAGGTGACCCAGGGAGTTTGCGATAGATGACCTCCAGAGGTCCCTTGGATACCTAACAATTCTGTGATTTTGTGAAATCTCCCTCTCCAACTCAAGCAGTCTGGTATATAGAAGTTATTCATTATTCAGTGGAAGTTACTGGAGGTTTGCCATAGGTAAATTCAGACAACTGCTTTTTGGAATTCACAGTTTTAGAAAAACATCTGTATCAAATATCTCACAATTATCTACAACTACTTGCAAAATCAACAAGTCTGCTTAATTTCCCAATTAGCTTCCAACATCTCCTTGGATACATTACAGATTTGGACCTCTCATTGCACACTTGAGTGGATTAGCAAGTTTTAAAAGGAAGATGTCCCATAGGGGATGCAATTCAGCAAGGGAATTTGGCCCATAGAAAGAGAGACCTGAGATTCAGAAATGGAGTTACCAGGAGGTATATTGAAACATTTTCAAGTCAACTTTAAAGTTTTCAAAATAATATTTTCTTTATTCAGCTTTCAGCTAAAAAGAATCATATTTTAAAGCACAAAGCTTTTCGATAAACCATTTTTATTCAATCAAAACTGCTTATGTCATAAAGTCTATTTTCTATTCTGCTCTAGTAAGTGATAAACCTGGTGTAGTCAGAGCAATTCTCTGTTCAGTGTCAAAGGATTACAATGGAAGCAAGTGATAGACTTTCACATTTAAAATAAATCTGCTTCTTGCAGAGCTTGAGAGGAGAAATGGACTTCTATTTATTACATACTTAATAGCTGAAGCTGAATGAGAAAGACAAAGATCTTTCCAAAAATTAAAACATCATGATGGTTATAGTCCTGGTAAGTCTGACAAGGTATGATAATAGTTAATATCTAGTATAGCATGTTCATTTCAGTGACAGAAAAACAGAGATAGTTAACAAACAGAACCACAGAATCTACTAGGTTGGAAAAGACCTCTGAGATCATCGAGTCTAACCTTTGACATAATGCCACCTTGTCAACTAGACCATGGCAGTAAGTGCCACATCCAGTCTTTCCTTAAATACCTCCAGAGACAGTCCCCGGGCAGCCTATTCCAATGCCCAATCACTCTTTCTGTGAAGAACTTCTTCCCAATGTCTAATGTACACCTCCCTGCCACAGCTGCATCATCTTGTCTTACCTACCAGTTTTATGGGAGAAGAGATTGACCCCCACCTGGCTAAAACCTCCTTGCGGGTAGTTGCACAGAGTGATAAGGTATCCCCTGAGCTGCCTCCTCTACAAGCTGAACCCCAGCTCCTGCCAATCAGTAACCACAGGTCCCTTTCTACCTGGCCACTGTCCAACCATTCTGTTCACAGCCTGTAGCACTGTAGGGGGTTGTTGTGGCCAAAGTGCAGGACCCAGCACTTGGTCTTGTGCAACTTCATACTCTTGGATTCAGCCCATCTATCCAGCCTATCCCGGTCTGCAGAGCCCTCCTACTCTCCTGCAGATCGATACTGCTCCCCAACTTGGTGTCATTTGCAAACTTGCTAATGATAGACTTGATCCCCTCATCCAGATCATCAATAAAGATATTAAACAGGATTGAGCCCAAATCTGATCCCTGAGAGACACCACTAGTGACCAGTCACCAACTGGATGTGGCACCATTCACCACCACTCTCTGCGCCCAGCCATCCAGCCAGTTCTTAACCCAGCACAGAGTGCACCTGTTCAAGCCACGGGCTGACAGGTTTTCCAGGAGTATGCTATGGAAGACAGAGTCAAAGACTTTGCTGAAGTCCAGGTAGACTACATCCACAACTTTCCCCACATTCACTAGGTGGGTCACCTGGTCATAAAAGGAGATCAGGTTAGTCAGGCAGGACCTGCCCCTCCTAAATCCATGGTGGCTGGGTCTCATCCCTTGGCCATCCTGTAGGTGCCATGTGATCACACTCAAGATTGTGATCTGTTCCATAATCTTGCCTGGTACTGAGGTCTAGCTGTCAGGACTATAATTAACCAGATCCTCCTTCTGGCTCTTCTTGTGAAATGGGCGTCATACTGGCCAGCTTCCAGTCCTCTGTGACTTCCCCAGTTATCCAGGACTGTTGATAAATGACAGAGAAAGGCTTGGCAATCTCTTCCACCAGCTCCTTCATCACCCTAGGATGGATTCCATCTGGTCCCACAGACTCATGATCATCTAAGTGGCTCAGCAGGTCTCTAACTGCTTCCTCCTTGATTACAGGGGGGCCTTTTGACTACCTATCTCTATCTAATAGCTCAGGAGGTTAGTTGTCCTGAGGATGACCTGTTTTATTTTTGAAAACTGAGGCAAAGAAGGTGTTAAGTATTTCAGCCGTATCTTCATCTTTGGTAACTATATTTCCCCACCCTGTCCCATATAGAATGGAGATTTTCAATGTACCTCTTTTTGCTATTAGTGTATTTATAAAAGCACTTTTTATTATCCTTCACAGGTTAAGTTCAAATTGTCCTTTCACCTTTCTAATTTTCTTTCTACATGACTTGACAACATCTTTAAACACCTCCTGAGTTGCCTGCTCTTTTTCCAGAGGTGACAAACACTCTTATTAGATCAGAGTTCCTGCAAAAGCTCTTTACCCAGCCAAGGAGCCTTCTAATCAAGAAGAGACTATGCTTCTTGTTGGGAAGGGTGCATGCCAGTACTTGTGACAAGGGAAAGGGAAATAGGGAAGAGAAGAAGGAAAAATGGGACCCTCTAGATCATTTGCCCCCTTCCTGTGCATTAGAAGGAGAGCCAAGTGCCCCAGAGTTACGGGGAGTAGAGAGGGTCCTTATGAAATGGCAGGTCCTCGTGACATGGAGGGTGCCCACAAAATGGCATGGGGTGTCCGCATGAAATGGCAGGTTCCAATGGCATAGTGGATAAGGTGTGGAAGTCTCAAACTACAGAGTTGGAACAACTGAGGAGACATTTGTAATTTCCCACTCCCTTCACCAGATAACATCCCAAGCATTAGTGTGGCTACTTCAATATTTCCCTTCTGGGATGTTAATGTGCCTCCTACCAGTATGAAGTCTGAGAATTTAAGAAAAAAATTAATAATATATTAGATGATCCCTTGGTGCTGTCAAAGCAATTGGATCAGTTCTTGGGTCCAAATATTTGTACATGGGAAGAAATGCCGTCCATTTTGAGAAACTTATTCACCCCAGAGGAAAGATAAATGATACACATTGCTGGAATAAATATTTGGAAAAGGGAAAATTCCCCTAATAATCAAGGAGGGATACCTGATGAGCAAAAATTCACTATATTGTGACCAAATTGGGATCAAAACAGAGTAGAGTGAAGGAATAACATGTTAGATTATCCAACATTAGTGATTAGGGGAAAAAAGGAAGCAGTGCCTAAAGGGCAGAATTTTGAGAAAGAGTTTGATAATAAGCAACAAAGAGATGAGTCACCTACCACATGGTTGCAAAGGCTCAGAAGAAATATGCAACAATATTCGGGGATTGACCTTGAGAGTAACGCTGGTCAAGAATTGGTGAAAGTAAATTTTGTTGCTAAAGCTTGGCCAGATATAAAGAAGAAACCGGAGAAAATTGAAGATTGGAATGATAAAGGAATGAGTGGACTACTACAAGATGCTAAGAAGGTTTATATAAGAAGAGATGATGAAATGCAGAAGAGTAAAACTAAGATGATGGTAGCAGCAGTAGACATAATAGTAAAAAGACAAACTGGAAATGAGATTTGGAGCGGAAAGAAAATAGTGCAGAGGGGTAGGCAACATGAATTTATGGGGCCCCAGGGAAGGGGACAAGAGCCATTTACTTTGCAAACAGGCTCTAGAGAGTGTTTGTATTGTGAGAAGGTGGGATATTTTAAAAGAGAGTGCTCTGCATTACAGCAAGAAGTTAAAACTTTCCAAATGATAGAATCAGAGAGTTATACCCAAGATTAGGGGTGTCAGGGGCTCTGTTCTCTGGGTTCCAAATACCTTGAGAAGCCCTTGATAAATTTGAAATTGGGACACCAGGAAGAAGAATATATATTTATGGTGGATTCAGAGGCTGAAAGGTCTACTTTATCCAAAATCCCACAGCGTTGTGTAATGGAAACTGAACAAACTATGATAGTTAGGGTAAAAGTGGAGGGATTTCACACACCTATAGGGGAAGAAGTAAAAGTTTTTGGTAATGGCAGAAAACTGTACCCACTTTTGTGATAATACCGGAGGATGGGACAAATGTATTAGGGAGAAACTTATAGGTGCAACAAGGGATTGGTGTGATTCCAGAGGAGGACTGAATGGTGACAAAATTCTTCAAGCGGGCTGTGGAGGATGAGAAGGAGATAATTCTAATAGTATGAGTGGCAGAAAATAATGAGGGGGTTAAACATCCCACCTCTGGAAATAAAATTAAAAGTCAACTGATCCACATAAAGCCACATCCTATATTCCTGGAAGAGAGAAAGTGCCACAATTAATAACTGAAGAACTCCAAAGAGATGGGTTATTAGAACCCTGTATGTCTCCCTATAACACTCCTATTTTACCTGTCAGAAAATTGGATGGGACTTAACAGTTGGTCCAGGACCTGAGGGAATTAAATAAACTCATCCAAATACATCACCCAATTGTTCCAAACCCATATACCCTATTGAGTAAAATTCTCCACGACCATGTGTGGTTCTGTGTAGTAGATCAGAAAGATGCATTCTGGACTTGTCCTCTAGCAGAAAATAGTAAGGATATCTTTGCATTTGAATGGGAAAATCCTGTCACTGTGAGAAAGCAGCAATTACATGGAAATACCTTGCGCCAAGGTTTCACTGAATCTCCAAATTTGTTTTGACAAATTTTAGATCATGTTGTTGAAGAATTCAAACCTTCCCTGTGTCGTGGTTTTACCA
>VYZS01084533.1:0-28534 GCA_013400695.1 Neodrepanis coruscans | reverse complement strand
TTAAGCCAAACCATTACACATATGACAAAGGGAGTACAGCCATGCCCCAGCATTGCTCCCTCCACCCTCTCACATCAGGACCACCCACAGTGGCAGAGGAAAAAATAAAAACATCTCTTAAAGAATGGTATAATCAGATGGTACTTTAGCTACATCAGATTGTGACCACGACAATGACTGCAAACCCCCTTCTTTCCTAACCTACCCTTACTCAGCATTCTTCTGAAGTAGGAGATGAAAAATACATAAACAGATGGAATAAACAAAATTATCAGATATATTTCTAATGCATTAAATTTTACTGGATTATGAATGAAAACCTCCATGGAGACATAGCATAGGATGTCCTTGGAGCCCTTTCAGAAAGGAAAGGTGGTTTTTGGATTTTAAAAGCTTGTGAAACTGCTCTAAGGGCATTCCTGTTTGAGAAGTGCAGCTCTAGTGGCTCTACACAAAAAATTGGGGAGAGCCATTTCTTTGTTACTCTGAGGAAAGTGAAACTGACAAGCAGATGCTTGGGCAAGAGGAATGGAGAACACCAGGTCAACAAAAGGCAGTAAGTCTGTGTATGATAGGCAAATCCCTTCAGTCTTCCATTGAAAATAGGGCTTAATACTCACTGATAACAGCAGAAATATCCCAGGATGGCAGCGTACATATCTGGACGGGGTACAACCAAGTCAGCCACAATAGCTCGAAGACATGTATGATAGCCAAAGGGCATGTGAAGGACAGCAAAAGTCTTGTGTGAAGAAGGGAAAGGGGCCTTAAATGTTTGTCTTTCATATATGTGAAAGTTCTGGATTGAGGTGTTGAGTGGAATCAACCCTTGTACAATGTGCCCTCTGGTACATTAAACATTTGATCACTCATCCTCTCCCTAAACCTTATGTTCCCAAGATTCTTGTGCGCTTTAGTACCCTTGCCCAATCCTCTTCTGAACTGAGACAGCCTGTTCACAAGGCCTTGTGCTTCCCATGCTAGAGCTCAGATTAGCTCAATAGCTGAGTGTAGAATAACCATTTTTATTTTGTGGTTGAACTGACTTTTCTCCAACTTAGTGAGTCAAATCAGCAAACCAAGGAGTCCACTGCATACCTAAAGTATCCATGGGAAGCTGCTGGGGGATGTGACTTTTCTCTCTCAGTGAAAGAGATACCCTGGATCCATGGCATAGCAGTGCTGGTCTCGTGTGCCAGCAGCTGCTGCCATGACACACAACATTTTGTGAATTTAAACTAAAGGATTAGACAAGGAATCAGCTAACCTAGAGTGCAGTTTTGTTGGTTTTTGTTTTTTTTTTTTAATTAAAACCTTTCTATGCTTTTCACAAGATTTTTACACTTTGTTTAAAAACACATTGTTTAGACATTTCTTTTAGACATGACACGTTTCTGGTTTGTTTGTTTGCTGGGTTTTTTGTTTGTATTGTTGTTGTTTTGTTTTGTTACTTTTTTTCCTGTTTATCTTTTGTAAATACAGATTGCAGTGCTGTTTAATCCTTCTTCAGTTCTACATTTCCAAGCAGTTGTTGGTCAGGTTGGGGCCTATAATGTTCCCTTCTCCTACTGAGACAGTGGTGTCCTGTGACCACCCTAAGCCAAGAGCTGGCCAAGTGCTGCTTCCTCCAAGAGGTCAGCCTCATACAATACCAGCCTCTACACAGCCTGACTCCTTCTTCCAGCTGGTGCTTGAAAAAGCTTCTTTCCTCTACCTGCACTATTCAGGCACGGCAGAACCACACTTAAATACTTATAGGATAAGGTGGAAACTGCATGGAAGTGTTAAGACTCTCCAACATTCCCCAGCATTGGAATTCTGTGCTTCCAGTCAGTATTTTTACAGGAAATTCTTTTCACTGGTTAAAAGTTAGAGGAGCTTACATGCTTATTTTATGAATCCTTATTTTCATGGTTTAGAAGCCTGGGGGTTTAGAGCAAAGACTTGACCATGTTTTGGCTGAGCTGTGGCCCTCACTGTGGAGCCATTCTTCCTTTCTGAGCATACCCAAGAGCTCTTTACCTGTTCTGTTGTTTTCACTGGAAAAGCATTCATAAGATGGATGGGAAACAGGGAGCTAAAGACAGATTATGTAGGACATAGCCAAAGCTTCAGAGAGCTACTGGGGCAGTGGCACATCAGGGATTTAAAGATTTTGATTTCATGTTGAACTGAAAAGGATGCTCTCAGCTTACTGACAGAGGACACTGCATGGGAACAACTTGCTCTATGTGCTGAGAGATGATCATTTGGCTGTGCAGCAATGCTGATTTACTCTGGCTGAGGACCTACACAATTATTCCTCTATGCAGAGAAAAAACTAGAGCTTGTAATAACTCTCTCCAACTAACCCTGAAGAGATGACTATCATTTGTTCCCCCTCCTTTCTGTAAAAGACCCTATCTTTTTCACCCAGGTGTCCCAAGCATCCTCCTGTGTAATTATTGAGGGATCATGTTATGTGATGACAGACATATTCAGCATATCAGAGAGGATGGGGAAGGGGCCAAAGTGGGAAGCAGCAGCTGTGGAGGCTGGTGTAATCCCTGTGGCCATGTGGTGCCTGCAGTGCCTCTACCACCCAGGCACTGTGGACCAGAAGATACCCAGGATGTCCAGTGCCATCTGGCCCAGAAGGGCTGTGGAGAAGGAAGTAGCTGGAGTATTATGTCCTATACACAGCAAGGGAGAATAAGGCAATTATATGTTTCACATTTTAGTTACAGTCTTTATTTTTGTTCCTTCTTCCAACATTGCTTGCACAAGTCCAAGGCTGCTAGGCTTCCTTTATCCTTTGATATCTTCTGTATCCTTGAGAAATACCTAAAATATGTGGGCTTCCACCATCCCTGTAGCTGAGTGCTCTTTCCCATGGATATCTCTTCTTAAATGCTGCAGAAAAACACAGACATGAAGAGAAACAGATCTACAGTAGTTTACCATGGAAGCCAGCCCAACAAGTAAATAATAAGAGGGAGGACAGGTCCCCATGGGCCCAGAGGATCTGTTTGGTTCTAACTGCTGTGACATGTCAGTGCTGTGTACCCAGACGCTTCTGTCCCTGACCAGCATAGAGGGATGGACAACCACTGAAAAATGGAAGAGGGGAAAACTGAGTGCAAGTTTTTGAGATGCTGTTTCCTGAAACTCTTTCCTAGATTCTCTGATCTTTCTGTTTTAATGTGCTCCTGTCTGTTTTCCTTTTCTGCCTGCAGAGGCAGCCCACATTGTCCTCCACAGTTCAGCTCTGCTGTGTGCCATGGGTCTGGCTACAGGGAGCTGGCTCAGACTCTGGCCTGTAAAGAAACCCAGCCAGCGTCTGGACACAGAGGCTTTACCTTCAAGAAGCATGGTGTTATCCAAGGGCAGGAGTGGATTTGGGGGGGATTGTCTGTGCTTTCACTGTCCTGTTCACCTAGAATCTGTGCAGAGTGCACAGCACTTTGCATTGCCTGCTCCAGGATGTGCCTGAGCAGTGAGGGGCTTTGGTTCTGTAGCCCCCACAGGGATAGATATGCAAACAGAGCCTGGCTTATTGCAAGTGAGATTGAGAGCACACAGTCTTAATACTGGTAGTCTAATGGGCAAAAAGTTCAAGCCTGCAATTGGGACTACACCCTCTCCCCATTCCTGTTTGGGCCAGCTCAGACAAAGCTATAAGGCTCAGCTGTAGGAGCCTAACCCTCTCTGAGCCCATCTTCATAGACTCGGAGTCTGCTTTAAATCACTTTTGTTGCATTCAGTTCCTTCCCGAGCTGTGATGAATTAATGTGGCTTTGCTGTCACCAGAGAATACACTCATGGTTTATTTTGGTTGTTCCAGTTAACTCTTTCTCTGTTTCCTCTCACTTCTTCTCCTGGTGCCTTCTGCACTCCAGGTTTTCCTCCCACTTCTCGTTCCCTGAGTGTTGCCCTTTTTGTGACACCCCATTTGTTGAATTTAAGCATCTACAATGAGGATAGTGGCCATGATCCTTAGCATTTGTGTCCCTGCTCAATCATTCACACCTGCCCCTCTGTTCCTTCCTCACACAGCCCTTGCTGCAACCCGTGTCTTCTCCTGGCCTCTCACTCCGGCACAACTAGATCCTATGGAAAATTTCTTGACAAATACTAAATGGAACTACTTGAAAAACTGGGTCAAAATCAGCAAATAATTTTGACTGGGAAAAAAAGAAGTGTGAAGAGAAAGAGGAATTTTGAAAATGCCATGCAATGTCACTTAGACATGTGCAAAATGAGATGTTCCATTTTGGAAAAGCCTAAATCACATAGAAGATTTTCAGAGTGACTTCAGACTTTCAAACAGCATTTCAGCCACTGAATTTCAAAACAGTGGGTTTTGATAATTGACTAGCAATTTTGTTTAAAAAAAACCAACTAAACAACATTAAAAGTAAGACTCTATGAAGATTCACAAGCCAGTGATGAAGTGTCTTATCTTGGCCTGAGCAAAAAGGCCTCAGGATGACCGAAACACTTTTTTGTCATGTTTTCACTTTTTTATTTTGAGAAATATATATGTAAAGCTTTCTCCTTTAGTTTGAAACAAATAATCCCCTCTACCTTTCCAGTATTTATCTCACTGAAAAGACACATTAAGGAGGACCCTCTTTCGTTCAGTCCCTTCGTTGCTACCATTTTAAACAGAATTTTGTACATCTTTTTTCACCTTTGGCAACAGGGACAGCTTCTAGAGAGAGACTGGCTTTGCTAGGCTAACAACAGCCTTTGCAAATCCACCCAGCCTAGGTACACCTAGAGTTTAAATATAATGTGAAGAGATTTGAAGTTAACATAATGCACTTCTTCATGCAGTCAAGCCTAAAGATAACAGCTTACAGCACGTGATGCCTCATTCAGAGAATAAAGCGGGTGACCCACTCCACTGAAGTTTGAAATTAAAATGGAAATGAACTTCGCCACTCACCCATCATGACACCCTCACTTTAAAATAGCTGAGGTCATCAAGAAAAAAAGATATAGTTTTTAATTCTGTTTCCGTTATGCTTTAATATTCATGGAAATTCTGAGAGAACACTTGGGAGAGAGCCCAGAAAAACAAGAAGGAAAAGAAGGAAGGATTTTATGTGGTTTACAGGAATGTGATAAAGAAGATTCTGTGATTAATTTCTGGAGTGATGTGCAACTTCCTTCAGCCAGGAGCAGTACTAGAAACCTCCTGGCATTTTCAGGAGTCAAGTTCCCAACTGGGATCTGTTGTGTAGGGCATGTGCCTGTCCTGGCTTGACCAAGGATATCCTTCCTCAAAAGGAGCCTGACAAAGCCCAGCCAGCAGCACCCAGAGGCACAACTGGGCTGTCCATGTCCCCAGCTGATACCTGGCTGCTGCAGGGTTTTCAGGCTGTGCTCTGCTCTGTTCTGCCACAGGTATGATTTATACTAGCCCATCTGCATCTGATTCTGCACACCAGGGATTGCAGCATGGACTCATCTTCAGCCCACAAAGGTGTCAACAGAAAATGTGACTTTGAATTCTAGAAGTGTCACCCCACAAAGCCAGGAGACTGACTGCAGTGTCAGAGTTTAGCTGAGAGCTGCAATGCCCAGTCCTATGAATCCTTTGTAGCATTTTCTCATCCATCTTCTCTTTGGTGTCTCTCATCACTGCTGCTTGCTAATTAGCATGCTTATTGTGGGTTGCTTGCTTCTTTTGAAATGTGCTAAGACATATAGTTCTGGAAAAAGCAGACTGACAAACTTGAAACACCTGTAATTATCTGCAGTAATAGCTACAACTTGGGTCCAATGGCAGTGAGCCACACTATCATGTCATGTCACGTCACATCTTCTGCCTCCCAGAGCACCTTTCCCATAACCAAGCTGTAGCACTTGGCCCTTCACAGCGAGGGAGGGCTCATCCCAACCAGGTAGCAGCACCATTTACACACCGCACTCAGAAGTGTGTCTATTGCTACACAGGACTATTGAGTACAGCTACCAAAAATCACCAGAAAATCCATAAACTCTATAGTTAAGATAATTTCACTGCCTTTCCTGTCATTTCCTTTGTAGATCTAAGTCTGTTGTTCTTGCAGGACTTAGTCAGGACCTATCTCATCTTTCTCACCTGGCATACAGTGCTGAAATCAAAAGTGAACACTGTGAAATCTGATTCACTGCATGTCTCCTAAAGCAAACTTGGGGGCACAGGCAGTATGACACAGGGAAGCCACTACTGGAAAAAAACAAATGTTGTGTTTTAACCAGCACCTGCCTTCCTGTCTGGTAAGGAGGACACCAGTTTGAAGGGTCTTCCACCTTCTTCCAACCTACATATCAGCCCCTTCATCCTCGCTCAGATCACAGAGCATCTGCATGATCTGAATCATACAGTCAGGGTTTATTCATTGTCACATGGCTGGAGCAAACCCACACTTGTAACTTTACATATCTGCAGCTTAACCTAGGACAAGGGAGAGACAGACACGTTAGTCAGAAGTTGGAAGCACCCTCTCCTGAAGTTCTCATGGGACATGGGGACCTGAAGAAGCTGCTCAGGCCTCTAGGCAACTCTGTACCAGTGAGTGCACTAGCAATGTCATCACAAATTGAGTGCCCTGAAAAAAGCTTTACCTGAAACACAGAAGAGTAACAGGACAGTTGAACCCAAAGAACAAAACATTTTCTGCCTAATTTTAAGATGGGCAGCAACAGTATCTGATCCATCTAGAAAAAAAGAGCTCCATTTCTACCTGAGAAGTGTAGCCAGCCAGCCTGGTTACCCCTGGAGATGTACCCCTAAGCTCTCTCTACTCCTTTAGCTAGATCCCAGCTGCAGTGTTAGCTGCAGTTAGGCTCTCAGGCTGATTCTTGTTATCTGTGCCTTGCCTCTCCACCAATTTAAAAATATTTATATGCCTCATTACTCTTTGCTAGGTGCAGTTTTCTGTGACCCCACGGAGTGGTTGTGGTGTGGCGATGAATCGCACAGCTCAGGCCACACATCACAGAAAGGTGAAAGAGCAAGATGGAGAAGATGAGGTGGGATTTCTATGCTTGGTATTTGCAGGTGCCCACATGAAGCACAGTGACCTGGAAAGAGATGGTGACATTTCTTCATCACCCCTGAGCTAATGTCTTTGCCTCTGGCCTTGCCTTGCTCACACCTGAATCATCTCATGATGATTGCTTGCACTCCCGCTCCTGTTCCTTCTGTTCCACCTGGTCTTTGGAGCAAGTGAAGATGTCATCCTGTGTGGTTGCACATCACTGACCCTCTGTGATACCTCTGCACATCCTTGCTAATGCTGGTGCAGCCTTTGTCTTACATGTGCGTGACTGTGAAGGCTGGAGGCAGAGTGCTTCCATCAGAGGGTGGCACAATCTGTGTGCTTAAGAGGAGCAACCACCATGTCAGAGGGAGGAGAGGCAACAATGAGGGGCAGAGACAGGAAAGGATGATCCTCACACCATGGATTAGGGCAGGAGGGTGGTTGGGCACTCTATACCTCTCTATCTTGAGTTTGAAGCTATGCAGCAGCAGATACTCTGCATGACCTGGAACACTCTCATCTTGAAGAGGCAAGAGGGGTCAAGGAGGTGGTTGGAGGCCACTTGGCCCTGCAGCCCATGGAGCTGGGACTGTGCCAAGGACCCAGTCTAGGACCTCCTGCTTCTCTTCGACAGCTCCCTGCCACTGGCCTTGGTCCTGCTGGACACCAGTCCAAACCTCAACATTGGGTCTTTGATCACAGTGTAATATCCATCCTGTCAGCCAAAGGCGTTTTGGAACATGTATCTTTAAGCATCTGGTTAAAATTATCTTGAGAAAGGACAACATTAAGTCACCTGTCCTTTTAATATAATTATGTATGTGCTGTGCATACCTGCAAAGGTCCAAACATTTGAGACCTGTTTCTGCAGATGGTGTAACTGAATTTTATTATCTTTTAATGTTTGACTTTAATAGAGAAATGTGATTTAATTGTACCTGTATATACAAGGCAGCTTAAATTCATTTTATAAAAGAAGCAGTGGAAAATTCCTTTACCTAAATTAAGTGCAGATTACTTTTGATTCTTTGTTTCTGTTTCTCTTCAATTGCTTGTTCTCTTTTTCTTTCTCCTCTCACATTAGCTTAAAATGCAATTTTTCCTTTATTCCCCATCTTCCTTCCTTCCTTCCTTCCTTCCTTCCTTCCTTCCTTCCTTCCTTCCTTCCTCCCTCCCTTTTTGTTTCCTTCTTTAATTGATTGAAATAATAATAAAAAGGTGGATTTATTTACTTTTTTTTATCTGGCTGTCCTAAGGAAATAAGGCACGAGGCAATTCTGCCTGGCCATCAATCTCCTTAGTTTCTACAGTGAAAATCTGAAACATAACCAATTCTTTCATATTGCATGAAAATCAATGACCAAGTGAAGATATTCAAGCTAGGAACTTGCTGAGGTAAAGGCCAAAACATACATTTAGCATTTATTTTTCCAGTTCGGTATGCGGCCAAGCCAAATGGATGTCAGCCACATGATTGTTGGGCTCTGAGTGGAAGTAGAGACAGGGACAGTGGGTACAAATTTATAGGAACTCACATTGTATTCTTTCTGCTGTTCATTGGACAACTTGCTTTCTAAATTTCCTAGAAGACATGTTTTTACAGTAAAAATAAACAAAACCTCTTCTACGTCTGGTTTACGGGGGAAAAAAAACTTGGCACTGCAAAAAGGAAAACATGGAAATGAAAGAACATAGAGAAAAAATTTTTGGACTAAATGCTGCCTTAGAGTTTTGAACAAAGAAAATGTTTCCTGCTGGTTCATTCTTGTTTTGTCCAAGTAAAGAGGGTTTCATGTACCTTCCGTGTAAAGCAGGGCTGCAATAAGAAAATACAGGGTTCCATTACTAGCTTTTTCTCCTAAATGAAACAATCCTCAGGACGTTTAAAATTGGCTGACCATGCAAGTCAAAAAGGGATAATAGCTTTGTGAAGTGATCTAAAATGGTCCCGACATTGTACAGACCTGGTGTGTGTACAGTATCTTAACGCTCCACTGCTGTTTATTTTATATGTGTTGTCACATCAGGGCTCTGACAAGGCTTGGGCTGAGATTCCATCCCCTGGAAACACTTAACCCTCCCAAGACTAACAGCCCTGTTCAAATGAAGAGAGATGAGCCTAAACATCCTCCCATTCTCTTGACCTTTCCCCTTGCTTGCTGTCTTCCCTGACCCCATATTACAACTTCTAAGCAATCCTGTCCTCCACTGGCATCCAAACATCAGTACTGATGGCTCCAGAGTATTAAACTGGGGTCTAGGAAATTCCCAATTGTACTTTGAACTCTGAAATATTAGTAGCTGAGAAACCTTGGGTTCATTGTCTTTCCCTTCTTGTTATGAACTTCTAAGTTCTGTTGCCTTTTTTGTCAGATTTGTCTCTTTTAACATAAAAAGTCTGCCTCTTTTTTCTTTTTTTAAATTTTTTTCCCTTTGTTTGTTTGGGTTTTTTTTGTAATTGAAGTTAAGATGGTCATCTAGTTCATGGTCTGGGGACTGGGCTTTAGTAAAACAGCAGCTCAGACCACAGATAAAGATTTTGATAAAGATTGAATGGTACTGGCATCTGCTTTAGGACACTTTTTCTGAGATTTCTGCGCTTGAGGCTTCCCTTTCCCTAGTTGTCAAAGAGCTTTTTTGGCTCCCAACATCAGACTCTTTACCCCTTTTCTGAAGAANTCCCGACATTGTACAGACCTGGTGTGTGTACAGTATCTTAACGCTCCACTGCTGTTTATTTTATATGTGTTGTCACATCAGGGCTCTGACAAGGCTTGGGCTGAGATTCCATCCCCTGGAAACACTTAACCCTCCCAAGACTAACAGCCCTGTTCAAATGAAGAGAGATGAGCCTAAACATCCTCCCATTCTCTTGACCTTTCCCCTTGCTTGCTGTCTTCCCTGACCCCATATTACAACTTCTAAGCAATCCTGTCCTCCACTGGCATCCAAACATCAGTACTGATGGCTCCAGAGTATTAAACTGGGGTCTAGGAAATTCCCAATTGTACTTTGAACTCTGAAATATTAGTAGCTGAGAAACCTTGGGTTCATTGTCTTTCCCTTCTTGTTATGAACTTCTAAGTTCTGTTGCCTTTTTTGTCAGATTTGTCTCTTTTAACATAAAAAGTCTGCCTCTTTTTTCTTTTTTTAAATTTTTTTCCCTTTGTTTGTTTGGGTTTTTTTTGTAATTGAAGTTAAGATGGTCATCTAGTTCATGGTCTGGGGACTGGGCTTTAGTAAAACAGCAGCTCAGACCACAGATAAAGATTTTGATAAAGATTGAATGGTACTGGCATCTGCTTTAGGACACTTTTTCTGAGATTTCTGCGCTTGAGGCTTCCCTTTCCCTAGTTGTCAAAGAGCTTTTTTGGCTCCCAACATCAGACTCTTTACCCCTTTTCTGAAGAAGAGGGGTTTTGATGCCAAGAAAGAAAATCATATGAATTGAGTGCTTAATGACTCAGTCCAAAAAGAAGTCACAGATTGTTTTGCTTTCCAAGTTGTCTCAATAACCTTACCCAAATTTCCAGCTCAGAAATGCTGATACCCTCATTCCTCAGATTTCATACATCCTTTGCCTTATCAATGCACTGGACACTGTCCAGTGACTGAAGTGTTAAGGAAGTTTCCTTTATTGAATTATATTTTCATTCTGTCTGCTTCTACTGTTCCCTTCCCAACATCCCCCTTAGGATTTTCTAACCTCCATGCTCTATTTTGGCTAGTTATATCAGAGGCAGAGCAGTTACCATGGAGAAGAAGGGACAGACTCCACTGACATGGACACAAACATAACCTAAATCTATAGCAAACTTGTGACTCATCAGCTAGATTTTGTGTCATAATTAATGGCTTGCAAAAAGGGTCATCAATAATTTTTCATTTTAATGTATGTGATGGTGGACAAGTTTATTAAAAACTTCATGAAAGCCTGGCTAATGTTTACATCAGAAAAAGCCACAACACATGTTATTAATGAATAAGTGGAACAATAACATGCACCCACCCTCTCAGAAATGGCTATAGAAACCAAGCTGGAGGCTGGAGATTTTCACTAAAAGAAAACAAAATTACTCATTGCACGCTAGGATTGATTTTGCAATGATACACAGAAAATGCAAGGAGCTCCTTAAATGGTGAGAAGAGAGCAAATCCAATGTACTAATTTTCATAAAGGGCATGTCCATGAGGACACATTGATGTATTTCAAAATATTTCTGCTTTTCTTTCTGTTGTTTTATTATTTTCTAATGTTTGGTTTACTTCTTAAACTTTGCTTATTATGTGAAATATTTCACTCCTGCATAACCCTCTTTTCTCAACAACTGTTTAAACCTATTCCTCTTCCACTGCTCTAGGAACATTTTCATAAGGTGAATGCTCCACAGTAACCTTTTCTTGCATGAAGCAGTAAGCTCAGTACCAGGCAAGGCTCTGGGAGCATCGTTTGGCTGTGGAAGACTTTGATATCTCGTGAGTTCACTGGCCAAATAAGTGTCTAATATCACTGGAAAATACTATATGCTACCTGGACTTGGGAAAAGCAGTTCAGAAACACCAAGAAACCCTTCTTTGGTCATAGAATTCAGCACTGAGATGCTCTGCAAAAGTTTCCCATGAAAATAGCTTTACATGTTATTTCACAACAATAGGAAATATTCTCATATTATAAATAATAATAACATTTTAATGTTATTATTTTTGAGACTTGTTTGTTTTCTCAGTTTTCTTTACAGCTGGGAGGCTTTTTTTTTTTCTTATCACCAGGCTACTGGGAGTATTATCTCTCTAGCAGTAGAGTTTAAGCTGAAACACCAAATTCAGCTCCAGCTCACAATCCAACATAGGCAGAGCAGCATTCAGTTCACCCTTCTATAATTTTATAGTGTTTTGAAAACTATCAAGTGTAAAAATGTAGTAAAAATAGCAGCAGTAAGAACTTTCTGGACCTTGGCAAAAAGTGTTCATTATTGCTCAGTGGAATTTCTTGATGAGGTGTTGTGTTAGCTGTAACTGGCTTATCTGATGATTATTAAACGTAGTCACCCAGAAGCATCCCTGGCTTAGGAATCCCTGTAAATACTGATCTTACAAGGGTTCTCTTCAGGCAAGACCACTTAAAATTTACTCTGTAAATGCTATACTGTTCCTTGTGGATGCAAAACTGTCTGCTGAAAGAGGCAAAGGAAAGCTGGATCTTGATTTTGCACCACCATGGCTGTTTTTACCTTATGTTCACCCTAGCTCCACCGATGTGAATCACATGAACCTGCTTTGGAAATTATGTCGTTGTAGGTGCTGCTACCCCTTCAAGGTCCAGGATCCCAGAGAGCACTCTGACTGTGCAGAGTCCAGGAGCAGCACTGTTCCCAGAGCTGGAGCAAACACAATACACCAGTGAAAAGGGTGAGAACCATTGTCTGGAGTCTGCCACATCACCAGCATTAATCCTCTGACTGTTTTTTACACAATTTGACTCCATTTATTAATCAATATCAGCATCTTTTTTTAAATCTTGGAGATTTATTTTTGAGAACGTTCCTGATCCCTCTCAACCAAACTTGTTCTCTGCCATGAAACAGGGAGTTCCGCTGAGGCAAGAAAGAGGTATAGTACCCTTCAGAAACACATCCAACTCTGCTAGGCTAGGGAAAGAAAAAAAATAATTAAAGACTCCCAACTGTGCTGCAGTACAAAGGAATATCTTGTTCCTTTTGAAATCCATGTGGGAAACTTCAAATGAATTGTTTTGCTTTATGGATTTTAAACTCTGAAGCCAAACAACCCCATATATACAAAAATTGCAGAATGGTGGATCCTGACACAAATGTGCAGTTCCAAGAGAAGAAGAAATACATCTCATTTTTCCCTATTTGTTTTCTTTCTTCATCTCCCATCTCCCAGCTAAGCGAGCACCCCTGCCGAGTGCTTTTAATTAAGCAAAATCCATTTGTTTAATGTCTGGAACTCAGGGAAGCAGGAGTAAACATTCCCGTGACACACCAATGTAAATTTATTTAAGGATGGGAGTTTGTAATGACCCAATCACATCTTGTACTCAAAGACAACTTAAATAATCAGATTGAGAGTGGCCAGAGACTGCCCGGGAGCTGTTTTTAGAAGAAGAAATGTTTTGTTCTGTTATCTGAGCTGTCCCAGGACGATCCTGCTGAGATGATGTTGTTACCAAAGGGCGTTCTAAGGGGGTGCTCATGGAATGACCTTCTGTGCAAACTGAGAGAGACCTGGGACACAGTATGGCAAAACACTGTTGTGGAAAGTCATTTGACTTTTCCTTTAATGTGTTTAGAAATTATCTGTTTTCTTCCTTCCAAGATGAATGTTGGTTAGAGCATGGTGTGATCTCTGTATGAGTCATCCTTTTAAGAGTTGGACTTGATGATTCTTGGGGGTCCCTTCCAGCTCAGAATATTCTGTGATTCTGTGAATGCCATGTTCATCAGTTTCCATTCCTGGCACTGGTGGAAAATGTAATATTGAAAATTAAAAAGGTTTTATTCTTCAGAAATCCCAGGATTTTCCTTTTCTCTGTGATAAAGCAAATATTACAAACAAGTAGTTTAAAAAAAACCCGAACCCTAACTGTTTTGATTTCACTAAAATTTCCCATTTGCCGACCGAGTTTATCTGTCAACAATGCAAAGACCCCTGCCTGTGCCCCTCTCCTTCCCATTTTTGCTGAAATCAACCATCCTCAAGTTTAGACATCACTGCCTGAAGGCTCTCAAGTCAATGATTCCCAAGATTCACGATGGCCTCAAAACGAATCATCTGAAAGTGGTCACTGCTGCATGTCACAGCTTGCACGCTCACCACAAATTGACTCTGGCAAGTCAAGTGTGACTGACCTTTTTCTGAGTGAGTCATTTATTTCTGTATACCTGGCATTGCTTGTTCCACTCAGCGGTACTTCAGCTCCATCCTGATGGCCTCAGTACTTAGAGATAACGCTTCACACCTCCCTTCTGATTTCAGGTGTTCCTGGGTGTTAATCAACATGCTTTCAGCTTTTTCTGCTGCCTTCTGTGCATTCCCCTGGACATGGGAGCTATGCTGCCACTGTCTCTGCACAACAACAGTGCCTTCAGGCTTGGGTGCAAGCCGGTCCCAAGAGAAGATGCTGGACCTCCTGTCTTGAGGGATGAGAGCTCTGTTGAGGAAAGAGTTGCTGGAAACCTCATTTTACCATTGCATCTCGCACTGGGTGTTAGCAAAAGGTCACAGGTGAAGCCCAGATCAGTGCGTGGCCAAACTAGAGGCCACCAGGGATGCAGACAAGAAGGAGGAGTTCAGTACTGCCTCTCCTGGGGCACAAGAATGACTCTGCCCTGGTTGCAAGGAGCTGGGCTGTATCTACTCAGGAATATCACAGCATGCCTTGTTGGAGGACAGAGAGCTTTTAGGAGGAGAGCAAACTTCCAAGAGAAGCTCCTGCTAACCAACATCCGTGTGTTTAAGGACTAGAAGTGCTCTGATGTAGAAGAGGCTGGGGAGAAAGCACACTGTTCAGTGGCAGGGTGTGCTTATCTTAGTGTGTGCTGGCACTTTTTCCAACCTGGCCAAGCATGTGGCTGGCCAACAGCTGGCATCTGTTTACTGTAAGTGTGCAGCAACATTTCATGTAGGGGGTGCAAGCTGTGTTTGGTCCCAACCCAGCCCTGCTCACTGTTGCTCTGTCACTGCTCATGTGTCCTAGTTTTCCTTCCCAGCACAAAGCCCCCTCAGCCACCTTCTGCTGTGCCAAGGCAGTCTGTGGCCCATAGTGACAAAGCCTGTACTAGCCCTGTGTCTTGCTATCCCTCCTAGGACTGCTGAACTGTCCACTGCTGGGGCAAGCCTGCATCTGCATAAGCGTGGGTAGCCCAGTGCCACATGCTAATGATCCCTTCCTTGGTCTGGTGGACCTGCCTCAGCCCCCACTGAGAACCTGTGTTGGCTAGAGAGTCACCAGTCCCTCACTAAGCACCCTCTTTCTGGCATTCTTTCTCCAGCTTTGGTGGGGTCTACTCTTCCCACCACAATTTTACCCCACTCTTGTCCCCTTAGCTACTGTTGTTTCCTCTGTTATCTCTTCAATGCTGCTTCCATGATCTTCCTCCTTAATGTAGGTTTCCCATGACCTTTCACATATTTCCTTCTGCATTATTTGTGGCAACAACTAGCACCAAACAGCTAATCTCTCTTTTTTCATCTGCACACATCTGTCAGCAGTGTCACCCTCTCTCCTCTGTCCCATAGGTATCAAAACCCTGTGTGACCTTCAGCTCCCTCCTCCCTCTCCTCTTTCTCCGACTTTATAGCAAATTCCTGCAGTTGCAGTTCAGCAGTCTGGAGGTAGCAGAGCCCTGTGGACTGTTCCAGCCCTCGGACTGGGGCTAGTTCTGCACGTCTTTACACACTATAAACAGAGGTTTCTGCCAATTGCTGAGACCAGAAAGCAGGCATTCATTCAGTCACGAGTATCCTTTTTTTTTTAAAAAAAAATATAGTATAGTGAGAAATTGCAGCCATTTTCCTCTTTTGGGATGTGGGAAATTGCAGGTCCCACTGGTTATTTATGCTCATAGTGTTTTCAGCTGGTAGTTCTCAGGGGTCTTTGTTAACAAGGAGCTACAGGATCTTTTGGCTGAGGGGCATGGTAATTTACAACTCACAGATGAGTGCATGCATGCAGACACACACACAAATTCACATATATATCAAAACTCAAGCAGTGCACCAAAACTGCAGGCACAGTCACCCTGCAGAAGCCTTCCTGACAGGTCCTGTGAGTAACTGTCAGAGGTAATGGCGTGCGTCCATCTTCACCATACTGGAAACATGTCAACAGGTTCTGTCCTGCGAGGCAGACTCTGCCACTGCTGATCAAGTCCCATCTGAACAGAGTGAGTCAACTCTGAGCAATAAAATATTAGCAAAGCAACCACCATGGATCCACTGGGACTTGTCTAGGAAACCATTTCTGCTTCATTCCCACAGATTCAACTTTACTCATCCCTACTAATACAAACTACAAGACCAGGGAAAAATATGAACATAACATGAAGCAGACCTTCACTCCTTATCTGAACACTGTACAAAGATCCCACTCCCTGAAAGCCTCCACTGCTGGGGCAGGGTGACTGGCTTAGGCTCTGGTATACACCATCTACTTTCAATCTCTTGTTCCTCACATGGTGGCTGCCATACCCTTATACCATGTAGGCAGACAGAGGACAGATCCATTCCATGTGAAACAACAAAATGTGGTGGACAGGATTATGGGCAGGGCAATACTTCCATTTTGGTAAATGATGCTTGTCTGAAACAGGCTTCTCCTTTTTTCTTCTATAAATGGAGAGGTTTCTGTCCCTCTAACTCCATAATGTATAGGGCTCAGAAATATATTTAGTCCTCATGGCACAAAATAAGCCTCCTGAATGGGATTGCTGCAGGCTTGAGCATGTCTGGTAAGATGGAACAATCCCAAATGTATTGATGATGATAGATGTTACACAGTTTCTTTATTGAGTAATTGTGGAATTAGTCTCCAGCAAAACTGCCATGGACATCAACAGGCTCAGATCAAGGGCTCCGTTTCAAGTGAATATTTAAAATGACCTCACATTCTTTCCATTTGTTTTCTGGATCCCATCTTCATCTGCCCAGGACATACAATACTTTTCCATCTATTGCCATGGCTCTGTACAAATGGTAGATAAGAAACAGTAATTAAGTGGAGTGGCAGAGAGCACTTCCATAAAGCTCACAGGCCTGCAGTCCCAAATATCATAGGGAGGGCACTGCTGCAAAGAGGAGCCCGTCATTGGGCACGGGACCAGTCCTTGTCCCTCAAGTCTGCTGCAGTCCAAGATCAAGAGAAGAAAAGGCAGGTGTGGATACCAGGGGCTGGGGAGCTGGGACTGAGTAGACTGTCCTTATGAAACAGTTGGCATTTCTCTGCTTGCCTCCTTGGAGGAAGCTGCATGTTTTGTCTGAAGCCAATCTCTCACTGTAGCTGCTTATGAACAAGCATTGAGGAGCCCCTATTGTAAACACCACACAAAAACACAAAGGAGAGAGCCCAAAGTAAAAAATATTTCCATAATAAAACTGTCAAGGGGAAATGAGAGACTAGAAACCTTTGTACTGCCAAGTAATTAAGAACGGTTACACCCTCTCCAAAGCACTTGGAAAGGACTCCTTAATACTCTAATTGGAGAGAAGCATTAGGGGTGAGATGCACCTAGGGACCAGGGGGGTGGATGACCCAGGGATGAGAGCCAGGAAGCTGCAGGAGATGGCTACGTGGCTTGAGCTCCTGCCAGGGAGCATAGAAATCCCGACTCCCCTACGGGTTTCCCGATGCTCCTTCTACAGTTTCTCCAAATTAGGTCACTCCCATACAGCCTGCAAGTAAGAGCAGCCAGCACTGGACCACCCAGGGCAATGGGGAGGAGGCTAACAACGATGAAGCAGAACCACAGATGATATGATGATGCAAGGGTGGTTGGGGCAATTAGAAACATATGCTCCAGTGGATGAGGGGGAACAAAAGATCTTCACAGATGATGGTAGAAGGTGTTCCCTGAGCTGTGGCCTAGCCTAGGGTGGGAAGTCCTCATATCATGGTGCTTAGTGCATGCACCCAGCCCAAGCAAGCACATGGGGGTCTATCACTGGCCTCACTGCACCCATAGCACTGTCGGTCTTCAGCTGGAGTGTTTCTCTGCCAACACAGGAGAGTTGGCTTTGTCAAAGGCATTGGTTGGCTCTGCCCAGCTCACAGAGCTGTCCGCATGCTTAGTTTTCAGAAAGCTTCACCATCAAGGAGTGACAGTGCCCCAGGTTATTTCTCAGCTAAATACTGCAAATCTGCCTCCTTCCATGAATCGTCTGAGATTCAATTTTCTCAAGACTAAACCAGTGGATGTCTTCCTTCTGCATCTCACAGCCATTTTTCTACCCGCACTGCTTTTACCAGAGGGGTGGCTGCCTGAAACAGTGAAGAATAACAGCAACAGATCACCATAATGCAGTTTCTTGCTCTCTTTTTGATCTTCTCACTTTCGAGGTCAAAGGAAGCCCTCCTAAGAAAATGCCAAATGAGAATCAGGCCTTTCTAGGCGAAATTGTGATGAACTCCAGATGTGGATAGTCTTACAGACTCTCACAGGAGTTCAGTTCAGCTTTGGGTTTGCAAGCTGAGTCTGTCCAACAGGCATAGGAATAGCATTAGGCTGCTTATTATTCTTCCTCGCTGTAATTAGGAGAAGGCATCTACCTGATTGAGTAAAACCACATTTGGTTCAGCTCACATTGCTGAATAAAGTCAACTGTGGCCCCTGAAAGCCACTCATGGCTCAAAGAAAAGACACGGGACTAGCAAGAGGACCCACAGTTTTGAACAAATCACTTGCTGATTTTAGCCCAGACACTAAGACATTGGAGTGCATCAAATGAAATAACAGATAAAAAGCAGACGTAGAAACCAAGACAACAAGGAACTGATGAAGCTCAAATGACAGAAATAACCTTAACAGATCAATACCAGACCAAGTAACCTAGGAAAACGTGCAATCTCAAATACTCTTCTGTCAGACTGAGAGCAGAAGTTACTTCCATTTCAGAAGTGATGGAGTCATTCACACACCAGGTATAAAACACAGACACCAGACACTTGGCATTGTGCAGCTACCTGACAAAGGCATTAAGTTAGCTGGGCTCACTTGAAGCACAGTCTTTATATTTTCAACACACCAAGTTCCGTGGAAATATTCAGGCTGCCATGGCAACATGGTACATTTGTTCCAGAGTGTCATTTCCTATCAGAATTGTGGGGTTTTTTTTCAGAACTTTTCCTGACTTCAAAACTTTGGTTACTGAGGCAACATCTCCCTTTCAAGAGAAGTGACTGGCTCTGCCTATCCGTGCCGAGGCAAGGGCTCCTCTTTGAAGACCAGCATGCTATAGCAAGGGAGGAGGTGTTAGGGAGGCTAAAAAGATACCCAAGGAAGCAGGGAGAGAGGAAGGAACTGTGCTGTGAAGTGGCTGCGGAAAGGCAATACACACCTTCGTGTGAGGCAGGTGGGATGGGCTTTGAGTGGGAGGCTCCAGGCTTAGCACAGCAAGCTAATGTGCCACATGACATCACTGAGGATATTAAATGTGATCTTGGTGAAAAAAACACTTTGCCTTCGATGTATTCTGGAGATGCACAATCCTCACAAGACCTCTGCAAGAAAGGAATTTGTCTCTGGGTTTGTTTGACAAAAAAAGGGATTGAGGCAGAGAGAGCTTGAATGAACTACTGAAGGTCACACAGTAAATTAGTGGCTGATGTAGCCCCTGGGGGTGTTGTGTTTCATTTGTAAGATCATCATTCCTCTGATATTTAACTTATGCTTAAACAGAAACCCATTTACCTTCTGCAGAGAAGCACTGAAATCTCTTTTTCTCTCACTAACATATTACAGTCCTCACCTCTGCTATTTGTCAGTGTATTTGGCTGAAATGCACTGAAGAAGGGATTCCATTGTTTCCAGATAGTAAGGCCTGGATCTAGACTCTTTCTGACACCCTGCTGCAATAAACATGATCACCACCAGCAGTCATAACAGCTCTGGACAGTTCTTTAACTGGGGTCATTCTCACCCTCCTCTTGACTGGAAGTCTGGAACGGACACAGCACTACCATTGCTTAGCTGACTATGGGCTCTGGCGACTCACCTCCAGAAGACAGACAGCAGTTTTGGGAGGCAGCAGGGCACTGCATCCAGCAGAAAGAGTGAACAATTTGTAGAGGAGGTCCCAGAATGGGGGCTGGGTGACCTTTGAGCAGGAGCTGAAGGCTCTAAAGAATGCCCAGGATGAGGTCATACATGCACTACAGGAATGGGCACCAGGCAAGGAGAACAAGACAGGATGAGAATAGGCAAGGGACAGTGAGAGCACGATAGCACAGAGGTGAGCATGGCACACCACTGCTGCTGATACAGGGACTGAGGGTGGAACCTGAGAAATCAGTACTGGGAAGACTGTCCCACCACAAATCAGTATGAATGGCATGAGCAGGAAAATTAGCTTTTATAGCATTAAAGTTGCTGAGGAAATATAATTGAAGCAGCAGCAAATATTGAACAGCCAGGCAAAACTCTTCAGAGGGGATTTGTTCCCCTTGTCAGTGGCCTCTTGTGGAACAGAGGTGTTCCACACAGAAGGCTATGATTCAGCCCACGCGAGGGGAGGACGACTTGAGGTGGAAGAAAGGCAGGAAAACAAAAAGGAGCTGATAAATGGGGACATTAGGGAGGTGAAAAGTCATGGCACATATTTCTGTGCCTCTTAAAGAACAGGAGAGAACTCAGGGGTAGCGGAAAATACTGTGGATGTGGCATCTGTAGGATGAAGGAAATCCCCAAGAGCAGAGTCTGGGACTGAAGAAACTGGATTTCATCCATCCTTCTCTGCTGTTAACTGTTGTGAATCTTGGGCTAAGATGTGCTGTTTTTGTGTGCCTTCACTCCCTCCTCTCCAGGAGAGGTGACCAGATTTCTCTACCACAGGGTTTGAAAGTATAGATATGTTACTCATTGAAAGGTACCAAATCACTACTGGGACTAGGATTCAGTTTAGGACTGAGGAATGAGATTACACAGGCATGCTTTACACAAGATCTCCCCTCTCACTGCTCAACTGCTTCCATTAACCTTGTATTTCCCTTGCTTCCACTAGCACCTAGTAATCTTCTCACATGCCCTGTCTGGGCAGCCTCCAGCTACACCAACAGCTCTTTACTCTTCTGTCACTTTAACATGAGGGAGCTCACAAAAGTGGCCAGAAAAATCAGAGAAGTTAGCTCATTTAGAGCCATTTAGGCTGTACAGATTTCCCCTACCTCTTGCTGCTCACTGTGGGAACCAGAACAGAACCATTCACACCCTTTTTTATGTAATAAGCAGATGGATTACATGCTTAAAACAAATTATCACTTCAATAGGAGTTCTCCAAAGCCCTCGACTATTGCAGTGCCTGTGAGCCAGCATCTTTTCCAGCCTGGAGGTGCACACAGGAGGTCCTGCTGAAAAGCAAAGCCAATGAGTAAATATATGGGGTTGATACTAACTACTGCTTGACCAGAGGGCATGACTATTCATTAGGCTAGCTCTTGCCACATCTCCACTTTCCAGCCTGTATCTCAATGCCTCAGTTCCAGACTGGTGATGGCTCTGATGCCTGTGTATGGGTCACTAGAGATTAGGCTTTGATTTCTTTCCATTTTGGCAATTCATATCTGACGGCATAAGCAGTCAGATACAAACCCACTGCCTGGATCACCACCTGCCTGTTCCAAATCTGGATCAATGTAGCATTTAAAAACATAAACAGCCAACACAGCCCTGCCAGGCAGATGCAAAGGAGGAGAGTAAACATGAAAAGTGTTCTTGATGTCAGAAGAGAAACATACAGAAACAGAGGGCAATAGACTTTGTATTTCTCCTGCATTTAATTGTCTTTGATGCTTCCTTTCCATGGGCAATCAATTTTAACTGCTTCTTCCTTGTTGATGGAGAAGACCAAAAACAGCTTATGGTGATGGCATGTCTGACAGAGAACCCCTCAGGAGCTGCATCCTCCGGATCCTGCGACATTTTCTTCTTTTCAAGTCTCTGCGAAAGCGGTTTGAGGAGTGACTTCTATGGTGATAATACTTCTCTGCTGATTTCTCGGGGGTTGTCCACATCCCAAGACTTCTTTTTTCTGGGCACTGATTCCAGGGATTTTCCCTCACTGAACATTTCATATCTTTGGCAACCCCAACTCATGTCTAGCAGCATTTGCTGAGACCCCGAGACCTCAAGGCAGAGCACTGCCTCTGCTCTTCTATGAGTAATACAAATGTCCCTGGGGCACACATGAACCAGGTGGAGAAGCTGAAAGAAGCTCTGTAGTTCCTGATACACTTCAGCACATTCCAGAATTTGAAGAAGCCCTCAGGACCTCTTTCCTGCCTCCTGATCCCAGTGTGGAGGAACAAGTCCTCTCCCATGCTCTAGTATCTGAGAATTGCCTGGGAGTCTCCGGTTCCCAAAGGCAGGACATTCAGCAGCTGCTGGACGGCTCAGCAAACAAACAAGCAATTTCTGCAAAATGTGTCTGGATATCAGCCATATTAGCCATGAGTGCTGCTCTCCCCTGTGGATAAAACAGCTGCCCATTGGAATAAACAGGAAACCATTTTATCCTCTGAGGAGCAGAAAGGTGAGGGGGTTATGACTGTAAATTGTGTGTCTCTGCAGCTGGGGCATGCATCGTGAGCCACAAACAAATAGGTCTTCTGTTCTTTCTCATAGAGAAGGACTTGAATGCTGGGCTTCGCCTTCTGAGCTGGTTCTCTGACCCAGTGTTACCCTTTTCTCCAGTGCAAGAGACAGTAGTAGAAATCCTGGTTTCACCAATGAGGTTTTGGAAAGCAGTCAAGTAGCATTGCAGAAATACACCTGCCATATCATGTGAAATACAGGTGAACATGTCTTGTCAGATTCTGCGTGACTACGCATGGTTGCTTTGTGTAGTCCTGTCTATGGATACCTGTGCTTCTGCACTTTGCCATCCTGCCAATTGGAGATGTTCATTGGGGAAAACTTGAGCCCCTTTGGGGATCAACTTTTCTTGGCCATTCTAGAGTCCTTACTTTTCCAGTCTCTTGAAAAGCAAACTGCTTTTACACCAAATGAAGGCAGCAACTGAGAATTTGCTTTGCCTATGGAGCGAGCCCTTTAATTGCTGGGCTCCTTGGCCAGACCTTTAGGGCTTGTGTCATGCAGGAGATCAGGTGTGCTGGGCCAAATGGGGCTTCTGGCCTCAAAAATTTAAGTTTCAGTTAAACTCAAGACTGGGGAAGCTTCATCCTCTTTCCATGTGATGTATCTATTGCTGCAAGTTGCATCTTCAACTGAAATAGGGTACAGTAAAGTGAGGTTGGTGCAGTGTGGTGGTACTGTGGAAACTGTGGTATTTTAACTTTCAAGCTAAGTAAATTGTAGTTCCTCCAGTGCAGTAACTCTGCTGCCAAAAGATCTGGACTGAGCATGAGGTACGTAAGTCTCTGTCACTGACAAGTTCGTGAGAGCCATATGGTGCTGGGAAAGCTGTTTTCCTTTTTGTGTCCTTTGGTTCTCCCCAAATCATGCCCTCACCCTTCATCTGCTGGACCCATATGAATGGCAGACCTTCCAGACAGTCTCTGCAGTCCTGGTCAAACCACCAAACACCTTAGTTACAAAACACAATTAGAAGATAACTGATAGTGTTGAATGTGCATTTTATTTTTCTGCAAAGGTCTAGGACAGTGATATTATGTGTCTATTAGATGAGCTGTCAACTGTCACCCTAAAAACCTTATAAATACCTTCAACATCGTGTGTTTAGCTCCAGAGTCCTAGTGAAATACCCAAGTTCATCTCTTTATGATCACTTGTGACAGAATCCACAAAGTACCAGGTGCAGTTTGAAACCTGATAGATTCCGTCAAATGAAGGATTTCCAGAAAGTAAAGATGCCTACGTATCTATTTATAGATGCCTATGTATACTGTAGAGGTTTTGGATACTAAAGAGAACATAATGTGTGGCCAGTTGTGGACAAATCTGCTTTCCAGTCAGCAAGCCATGTGCAAGATAGTGCTCCTGCTTTTGTATTGAGGGTCCAAAAGTGTGTGGCGCAAAGGGCTTATAAACCAGTGTTACCTGGCTTTCCTGGTCAGAGGTCTGTGGATTTCTGGCCAAATTGCCCACACACAGGTCTGAGAAAAAGAAAAAAAAGCATTAGGGAAAAAAAAGGAGGTGAGATAAGGCAAAGATAAATAATGGGTAGCGCATCTTGCCTGGGTAAAAGCTGAAGGGCAGGGAGGAGAGAAATGGCCAAGAAACAGCAGATGGTTCAGAGGATGTTCTCTGATGCGTGTCCCTTGGTGTCCTGTTCCTAACAGGCAGTGCTGAGAGTTGATCCAACATGTTATACCCTGATGTCCTGCCTGTCCATGAAGCTACTAGGCTTGAAAACAGAAATAGAAAGCTTCTGCTATGCACTCTGTAAGGTGGCCAGGGATAGACCACAATGACCAGGAAGGGGAATAGGAAGGGATGACCACACAGATGAGAAGAGACAGCAGGCATGAGGCATGAAGTGGCGGGCAGGAAGAGTAAGTAAATGGACTGTCTGGCATTGCTGAGAGAGAATTGTAGCACAGGTGTGCAGGAAGGAGCAAAAGATGTTGTCAAAGGATGGGCAAAACAGGAGAAAGAGCTATAGTGGGCATTTGTACATCATGGCTGTAGAAGAATTAATAGTTTGGGGTTTTGAAGGAACCTAGCCCAGAATTAGGGCATACAGGGCATAATACTCAAACTTCTTAGAGGATTGAGACTCAGCATGAGATACCCCTGCCCAGCAGACCCCTTCACAGGCCCCAGACCCATGACACATATGCTGTTGTATAGGGTGATGCCATGGTAGTACAGCATTGCTGCACCACAGTCTTTGTTTCTTGATCTTTTCTAACACTGTCTAGAGCAAAGCACAGGAATTTCCTTGCCTCCAGGAGATAATTTTTCCTGGAACAGAGAGGCAAGGAGAGGCTAGAATGTGTTAATGTTAGTCATATCAGCAGGTAAACTGTGCCACTGAGACTGGGCTACTGTTGTGCCCGGCACTAAACCAAATTGTGGTAAGAAGTGATCTGTGCTCCAAAAAGGTTATTATCCAGAAGAGTCAAGGAGATGAAGTCACTTGCTCAATTAGTCAAGTAAGTCAGCAGCAGAGAGGGAGAAGGAGTCTCAGCTTCCTTTGTCTGAGTTGGGTGCTTGGTGGACCAGATCAGATTTCTCACATTGCCCATATCAGCATATTCCACCTGACAGTGTTTATCTCACATCCTTGAGCAATAGCCCTCAGGACTCTGCAGTTCACTTTTGTTTTATTTTATGGAGGAAGTGACACTCACGACATGCTCAGAGGTTATGTTGCTGCATTGCAACAGCTCTCATCCTACACAGAGAGTGAAGACATTTGAGTGGTGCAGATGTGATGACTCAGCTTTGCTGGATTTTATAGTAGTGTATCTCCACTGACATTCCACAAAAATATTCTGATGAACTTGGTGTAAGAGGAAAGTCAAACCTAGTAAAGCTGCCCCAAAATTAGCCACCCAAAGCAAGCTTTCTACTAAGCCCTTCTCTAGCACAACAGTGCAGCACATGGGGAGGAAGGACATGCACATCTCCCCATTTTGAGATGTCTATGATGCAATAATACCTACTTGATCTAGTTGCCCTGACCTGTTTTGGTAGTCAATAGAGAGAAAACAAATGCAATTAAGGCATAGCTTCTCTGCTTTCTTTTAAACATTTACTTTCAATAAAACAACTTGCTGTCTGGAAGTGCTCACTCTCCTACACTGACTCAAAGAGCACCTTGCTCAAACACAACTCTTAATGGCCGGTCAGATGAATCGTGACCCAGCGCTTCCATGGACACCAAGAATGCTGGCAAGAACCCAGTGGACTGCATCTCTTTGGAGTGAGAAACTCCTGTCCACTCACACTAATACATCTAAACCAGAATGACACAATCTGCAAGTTCTTTGGGTATTAATTCATTGTGGCAAGAGATCTGTGTCTTCTACAACAGCCCAAGCTTTGAGTCAAAGACACCTGAGCATCCCTGGTAGCTGCCTGGTTGGGGGTGGTTACACTCATCAACTGTGCTTCCCAAGGAGACAAGTCAAGGGTGGGCAAGGGGCTTCCTGTGCCAGTGACAAAGCACTGAGATGAGGAACAGACAAGGTCAGGTTGGTAGATTAGGTAATGGAATGCTGTACTGCTCAAGATTTAAGTGTCTAAGGCTGACTGGTTTTACTCTCTCTGTTAGCATTGAATTTGAGAACAGCATTTTTGGTCATCGAAGGACAGATAGACAGGGTCTCTATCCCAAATCTCAGCATGCCAGAACTTCAGGAATGACCAAAAAGAGACACCATCACCAGGAGCATGGCAGTCCACTATCAAGTAGCTATCATTTGAGGAAAAATCTAGTCATCTTCAACAGGAGGACCACCAAACCCTTATCACATAGAAATTGCCAAGCATCTACCCAACTGAAAACTACTGTTTCTCACAAAATTTCCATAGGCATTATGTTCAAAACAAGTCATTCTTAATCAGTGATCTCAAGTTCCAAACAATACCAGTTGCGCACATTCTAGCTCTGCTTCTTGTGACAACACTGCATACATTAGTTGCTGATCAATGTTGTTTCAAGTCGTATGCACACTTACATAACCTCATACCATATAATCAACACATTTCATAGCACGAAGAGATCAATCATTCTGATCCCCGTCACAGAAATATACCTCTGCTCCCTATCATGTCATGGAGATAACACGAAAAAAAAGAAAAAAAGAACTTCCAACCTCCGCACCTGCCAACGCCCAGTATAGCTTGATGTACCTTGAGATGATGGCTCGTTTAAAACCTGTGAGCACCACATGACCACCTCTGGCAGTCAGCAGCTGAAATCCAGCCATGTCCTACTGCTCTGGCACAGAGCAAAGATTATGAAGATGTGGGGATATCTGAGGGAGGGGAGGAGGGGAGCGGGGGAAGCAGGGAAGAAATATATGATGGAAATAGAACCCCTTGCAAAGTGTTCCCCTCCCCAGTCTCCTTCTCAGGACACTCTCTCTCCACTCTGTCCCATCACTGGGTGTTCTTTCCAAGCCTCAGGAGACGCACAGCTTCCTTCAAAGACAACCTTAACAGGAGGCTATGGTTACTGATCCTGTACTCACTTCCCTGTTTGCTTTGTTCTTGCTGCACCTCTGAAAGAAGGACCACAGGTAGAGAGGTACTGTCTCAACCACTGAAGCAAGGACAGATGTACTTGTGGAAAGGTGGCAGGAGCTGAGAGACCTGCAGAATTCATTACTACAGCCCTACATGGGCTACAGCAAATGGCAGAAAAACAGCCATGAAACCAAGTTGCTGCTTCCCGCCTGTGTTGACCCTGCTCCAACAAGGCACGTCCTGATGCTGCAATAGCAAGTGCTTGATCAGAGGTACAGGAATTTGCTTGGGAGCAGGATGCTTTTAGACACTAAGTTTTGGGAACTTGTTTCAAGGTGAGGTGTGGCCCTGTTATTCCAACATTCACTTATTCCTCCTTTGTGGAGATGATCCTCTCTTGATGGAACAGCAGCATCCTTCTTTTCTAGTCAGGGACCACTGTGGGGACAGGTTTCTTTAAAAAAAAAAAAGAAACAGAAAAGGGCCCCACTTTTTCTTCAAGAAGCACTGTGAAATGCTTGGCAAGTGCAAAAATACAGAGCACTAAAATCACTGAAGTCAGATTTCTAGGGACCTATCTCTGCCTATCTTTTGTGAAAGATCAGCCTCCTCTACCTTACAGCCCTCCACAAAGGTTGTCCCCATCCAAAAAACTGGAGAGTGAAGCAGAAGGCTGTTTCTCATATGTGCAGCCAGTCTCTCCCAGTCTATCACCATCTCAGCCCCTCCAAACTTCAGATCTGATAACCACAAGTGCACTATGCACACCTCAAAATGTCTTCACAGAAGCAGAGATTGTTGAACCCCTAAGGGTTGCAGTGGAGCCCAACCCTTGTTTGACAGCTGCCAGACTGGGTGCACCCTGACTCCAGCCCATTGGAACACTTCTGTTTCCTCTCTTAGAGGACAAGGCAGCACTGCATAGAGCACCACAGTTCAGCATCGTCAAGGCTCTGGTACCCTCTGCTGGCCCTGAGCATTTCTTCTGCAAATGAAACCTCTCCTGGGGTGTGTTTTTCAGCCTGAAGATCTCTCACAGACATAGTACCAGCCTCTCCACCCCCACAGCAGCATTGCTCACTGTGCTGTCTTCAAGGGCCCCCACCAGTGCTCACATCCAAGCTGTCCCCAAGCTGCTGAAAGTAGGGACGTATCTGCACATCCGCAGAAGGACTCTTAAAGAGAACCAATTCTACTTTGCTAGTAATAATAAAAACCTGCCAAGTTTGTAAGTGCAAAGTTGTCCGGAAAATGCAGAAGGGCGAGTGGCTGCATAAGGGCACCCTGGGGCAGAGTGTCCAGGAGAGGCTCTTGGTGAGGGGGACAATCCTCCCCAAGGCCATTGGCAGATACAAAACCGGCAGAGGCTACTTGGAGGAGGGCACACAGGTCCTGGGCATCATTCCACATCCCCACCCTCCCTGGAGCAAGAAGGGAGCCCTGCCCATGCCTACAGCAAGGCTTTCATACAGCCCCTTACACTGCAGAGTAATGTTTGCCTGCTGCAGACTTGGTAGAGGGAAAGGAGGGATAAGCAAAGAGCAGTTTTGAGGCAGGGAACAGCAGATCATTCCCTTTGCTGCTGCTGGCAGACCTGGAAGAAAGTGGCAGACTGGACTCAGGGACTGAGTAAACTGCCTCCCATAGTGCTGAGCCTACCAGGACAAA